>LPNX010879702.1:5589-18016 GCA_001517045.1 Pseudotsuga menziesii | reverse complement strand
TTTATGTTGATTGCATATTTTCTTTGTAAATACTTATCATTATTCAAAAAAATAAATGAGCTCTACAAAGCTAAGCGAAGAGAAAAATGGTCTATGCACCAGGTTCCTATGAATTGATTGTAGGATACCTATTGGCACGAGACCAACATTCATCTAATGCAATAATTAATTGGCATAATTACAATGCATAATTGTATTAGCCTCCAGTGACAAATATTCTTCCAGAAGACTGTCATTATCAACCAAAGATCTTGTGAGGTTGGTTGTACTTCATTGATGGTACTGATTCTCTATTGTTTAATTCCTGTATATTGTTGAGGCTGTTGCTTTGCTTTTTTTTGAGCTGGGTCATAGTCTTGATCGGGCTGCTAAACCTTACTAAACCTTACTAAACCTTCCTAGGCTGATATGTGACTGTATTGACGATTCTATCTTGGGTCATGACATTTGTGACCTTGCTTGACCTTGTGGGTTTTTGTAGATAGGGCCGTGACTTTTTGGGCTTCTATATGTGTCTTGTGAACCTTGTGGGCTTCTAGATATGAACCATGAACACTTGTTAAATTGTTAAACTCATTTGTGACTGTTTAAAGGATGTTTGGATTAAGTTGTGATCATTGTGAGACCTCTAAGTTTGAACCGTAAATTTCCTAAGGTCTGTTCATCCTATTAGAAAGGGATGCAATTTTTTTAGGCTTGTTTCGAGTAGGCTATCACTACTGGTTGTTTTGACATGTTGATATAGGTCTGTAATAATGAATTAGTAGCTTCATAATAGTGATAGATCAAATATGAAGCAGTCCCAAACTGATGTGTGTTCAAGTGGTGGTAGGGGGTTGATTTTTGATGGGATTGAGACTCCCTGACCATTTGCTGGATGGACAGGCTGAATTTGTCTCTCATCTATTGTTCTCAGAGTCCCTATCCTCTCTGTTCCTCATTTTTGGTCTATCAATTCAATTATTATGGAGTCCTAAAGAACGCCAAACAGAATCCGAACCCCAATTCATCGGTAGTCTAGTATCTTGTGATTTTTCTTAGACTGTGTATTTCAATGACTGTCAAGGTCATACCTGCTTCAATTTATAAGGTATTCATCTATTACGATGGATCTAGATAGAAACGGGAGATAACCTACTTGTTTTGTTGAGTTGGGACTTTTATAATTATATCTAAAAGCTAAAAGCTAACAATACAAAGTGGGATCCCAAAAGTAGCTCCTATAAAAAGCTAAAAGCTAACAATACAAAGTGGGATCCCAAAAGTAGCTCCTATAAAAAGCTAAAAGCTAACAATACAAAGTGGGATCCCAAAATTAGCTCCTATAAAAAGCTAAAAACAGAACTCAAACCTAACCCCAACTCCATATATGAATTTGAGGTTATGTTTTAGGTAAAAATAGATTCTATATTATACTTTTTTGTTGTAACATTGATGATTTGAGCTACATTACCTTCATGCAGCTTATTTTAAGATTGATGGTTTGATATCTATCTCTTACATTGTCTCTTTCTTGTATCTGATAGGAAATGACGCTGGAATTTGAGAAAGCTAGGCCAAGGAGCTATCTCTTCACATAGATAGTTTCCTAACATTAAATGATAAATAACTAATTTGACAACACTTTCGCTAAGAAAGAATGGGCTCATTCAATTACATGAAACCATATTAGTGTTTAGCACAAATATCTTGACAAATTTTTATGGTTTGTTTATTGCTTTTGTTTGAAGCATTTTGTCGATTTTTGAAGTTTGTGTGTATTTTGGTTAAATATTGTGTTAATTCCTTTGAATGATTCTAGTTCTCATTCGATGCTTGATTTAACCCTTTGTTGTAGCTTGAATCAAGGTTGGTTTTAGGATTTGAGAAAAGATTCTTTTATTAACTTTTAGTTGCATGAATTAATTTTCTTCAATTTTTCAATTATTTTACGCTGACTGTATATTTCTTTGTAAATACTTATCGTTATTCAAAAAAATAAACGAGCTCTACATATCTAAGCGAAGAGAAAAATGGTCTATGCACTAGGTTCCTATGCATTGTGTTAGTTTTTCATCATATAAGCTAGCATTATGATCTTAGGATCTTTTCACTGAGATAATAACAAGCACAATAATAAAACATAAGCACATCACAAGAGACAAGAGACACAAAGAGTTTTTATCCGGGAAACCATAAAGGAGAAAACCCTGCAACTTCCTTAGAGATAGAATCAGCACCAAATTGGTAAAACCAGAAAATAGTAAGATGCACTCCTGATAGCAGTAGTCTTCTTCTTGTCTAGTCCCAGTGTATTTCCTTCCTCACTAATGAACCACACTTGAGTGAGTGAGTGATGTGTTGCAAGTGATAAATAGAGAGGCTCTCACTCTCTATTTATATTCTTTCGTTCACTTGAAGTGCACTCCAACATGTCGGCCTTACATAACAATTACTTACTAGAGCCGACATCTCTAGGAGTGTCTAATAACCCTAGTGCCCCACCACTTGTGGGGACTTTGCCTCCTCTGACCAATAGGAGGGTAACACAATGGTGGGGACTATTGCCCCGACTTACAATGACTCACCTAGGGCCGACTTCACTAGGACAGTCTAATAACCCAAGGGTCCCACAACTATGGGGACTTTAACCCTTGACCAATAAGAGGGTTACACACAATGACTTGACATCACTTTCTCATTATAGAAACTTGCTGATCGGAACATCGGGTCATGACATGACTAAAATACATCCCGGAATAAACATCGGGTTACAATAGATAAGAAATACAAGTGAATACATTCCGAAGTTACAATTACATCAACACTCCCTCTTAACTAGGAAGGTATTCTCTTGACACAATTTATCAGCACAAGTCTTCTTCTCTGTATCATCTAGGTCATCGTCATCTTCAAAGTCATCTTCATCTTCAAGTCATATTCATCTGTAAGTCATCTTCATTTGGATCTGGATCATCTCTCGATCTGGATCATCATGGAGCATCATCACTAGATCTGGTCATCTCTCGATCTGGATCATCATGGAACATCATCACTGGATCTGGATCATCTCTCGATCTGGATCAACATCACTGGACTGGATATGGATCATCACTGTTGGATCTGGATCATCAATCGATTTGGATCTCTCGGAGTCATCATAACTGGATCTGGATCATAGCTTGATCTGGATCATATCTGGTCATCATCATGTGTGTACTATCTCGTCATAGGAAGTTCTACAAGGCCAGCCCTTTTTCATGCTAGTTGTAGGCCTAGCCACCAGGTAGGTTTTCTCCCAGCACTTATATCTGACCTGCTCGTCAGAAAGGCATGCCCACCACTCACATTTGATCATGTAGTAAACTACAATCACATCAGAAAGGCCCAGCACTCACATTCACCAGCATAGTAGGCACATAAACTACCATCTGTGAAATGGCTCTGCACTTATATCTAACCTACTCGTTAGAAAGGCACAATACTCACATCCATCCAGGATGGAACCACATCCACCACAATGATGAAAGAACCCTGTTCTTTTCACCAAGGATGGAACCACATCCGCCACAATGATGGAAGACTTTCAACCAGGCTAGAACCACATCCGCCACAATGATGAAAGAACTCTGTTCTTTTCACCCAGGTTGGAACCACATCCGCCACAATGATGAAAGATTTTTGCACTCACATCTGACCTGGTAGGAACTGAATCCTACACCCTCGTCAGAATGGCCCCCAGTCCCTGACTGAGCTACCTGGTAACGGACCAGGTGCCTCCACTCTCCTGGAGAGTGGCAGTTGCCCTTATATCTGTCCTACTTGACAGAATGGCCAACACTCACATCTGACATGGGAGGAACCTAATCCTTTAGCCATGACAGAATGGTTTAGCCCTTACATTTGACCTACTTGTCAGAATGGCTCTCTCAGTCCTTGACTGAGTGTTCCTAGTAACTGACCAGGTGCCTCCATTCCCAGAATGGTAGTCAGCACTCATATCTGACATGGAAGGAACCAAATCCTCTCACCATGACAGAATGGCTCAGCCCTTACATCTGACCAAGGAAGGAACCAATCCTCTCACCATGTCAGAATGGCTATGGGTCTCATCACTTTCTCTTGGAGGGAACCTCGATCTGGAGAACACCAAGTCTCTCTCTGAAGTACTCAAACTTTAGCCTAGCCAATGGCTTCGTCAATACATCAGCTATCTGTTCCTCTGTCGCAACATACTGGAGCTTCACTGCTCCTACCATATCCCTGATATAGTGATACTTGATCTCAATATGCTTCGACTTGCCATGGAACACAGGATTCTCTGACAACTTCACACAACTCTGGTTGTCACAATGTATACAAGTAGCATCCAACTGGAGATCAAATATATCAGACAGTAGCTTCTGCAGCCATACTGCCTCACAACTAGCTGAACAAGCTGCGACATACTCTGCTTCAGCTATACTCAGTGCCACATAGGATTGCTTCCTGCTAAACCAAAAGATCACACCTGATCCCATACTGAAGCAACATCCCGAAGTACTCTTCCTGTCGATGGCACTGCCTGCTCAATCTGAATCAACATAACCCTCTAGGTTAATCTTTTGGTTCACATCGTACTTGAGCCCATAATAACCTGTACCCCTGCATGCTTTGCAATCATCAGGTGAACATGTCTCAATGTGTTCACAGCAAAGCAAATATCTGGTCTCAGGTACATCAAGGACCCAATCACATCATCAACCATCTCTGATGAAGCATCACTTAATAGCTTCAGGTTCGATGCCATAGGTGTGGTCATGCAGTCCATCATCTTGAACCTATTCAGGATCTCTACTGCATACTTCCCTTGTCCACACCTCCATGCCTAGAAAATAGTGCATCGACACATAACAGGAGCATCACTGGTCTTCCGCCTTCAACCTTGAAGCAAAGGTTGGAATCCACTTTACTCTCAGTAAAGCCTAGAGTCATCAGTAATATTCCCATCCTGTCGTACCATGTGAAACCTCAAGATATTCTGTAGTCACTCCCTCTGAAGCAGAGCATCATACTCCCTCTATCTTCTGTACTCTATGAACAGAAACATTCTGTACCAGAGTGACAAGTAGCTTCCTATTCTACTAATATTCTATGTGACCATCTAGTGTATAGACTTGCATCTTCAACCTTGTAGCAAAGGTTAAGATCTTCATCAATATTATCATGTATGTGTTTCTCATGGGTGCCTTCTGAACTTGTACAATGCCTTCTTTCATTTGCACACATGATCATGTCATGTGACTTGACTTCTAGTAGCTGTAAATGTTTCTTCGTAGTCTATGCCTTCTTTTCGTGAGAAGCCTCATGCTACGAATCTTGCTTTGTATCCCATGATGTTTCCATCTACTGCACGATGGAACTACGAACTTCTCTTCAGGTCTCGATACTGCATCCTAGACATCATTCTTCTTGAACTAGTCTTCTTGGTTACTTCTTCATCAATGATGTCGCTGCATTCATCACATTATTCTTTGTCTTTGAACTGTCGTCACTTGTTCTTCGGAACAAGTCTTCATTCTTCTTTGCTTGTAGGTGATTATGTATGCGATGTTTCCTACAAGTCAAATACAGTTGTATGGTTAGAAACATTTCATAAGGAATATTCATACTGGAAAATACTTATGCATAAATATATGATTATGCAACTACTTTAGCCAATACAACATTCATCCATATCTCACTGAAACTTTCTAGATGCCTTCCATCTCTACCAGGACAACATTGAGATTGTGCACTAATCCAATATGTTAGCAAAGAGGTTTCATTCTAGATAAGTAACAATGGAGAATTTGTATAGCCCCATGAGCTACTTACCCATCACATGCATATTAGTAGTATACTGTCATTAATGCAAACATCCTATCATGCATAATACATTAACTGAATATAAACAAATGCATAACATAATTATATCATGAAATGACAATTGAATACTTATCTTTATTTTTTTTTCGTGGGTAGACTCCTTCTTGAGCCTTCAGCTTCATCGTCTTCTTCATTCATGATAGCATCGTTTCTTATCCAAATGCTAAGGTGGATAAGAAGTTCTTCAATAGTTGAGATCTTCATATTCCTCATCACTTGAGGGATCTTCTTTGGATGGCGAGAGCTTGATCTTTAGTTTCTCCCATCTTCTCTTTTCTTCTTATGAGTCGAGCTTCTTCTTCTTCTCGAAGTCTGCTGAAAGTAATTACTTCCTTTTGGCACACATTCCTCGCATGAATGAATCCTATGATCCTGGGAGGCCATTCAAGGTGGCCATCACCACTTCCGCATTCTTCACTTCTTCTTTCATTGCTTCAAGTTGTTCTTTGATTTGAGAGACCCTTATGACTGCATGGTCTCTGCATTCTGGATCTTCACATTATTCAACTGGTTTCTTAAGGTCATATTCTGATTTCTGTTCTTCCCTTCAAATCGCTTGGTCAAGGAATCAAAACATCTTTGGTGTCTTTAGGGAACACTTGTAGTACAAGTTGATTCGTGATTGAATCAGCAATGATCTTCTTGGCCTTGACCAAGTTCTTCTTGTGTAAGGCTTCTAGCCTCATCTCCCTCTGGAACTGGAACCTCTATACTCATGTAGGTGTCCAATCCATTTTATTCAGAGAGATCAAATACTTCTATGCTTGGAATTTATGATCTTCACCAAGCTTATCATCAAGCTGATGTAATAGATTACTTTGAAATGAGAACCTTAAATGAAAATAGCAAAGGATTAGATCTTACCGATTTGAGGTGTCCGTCTTGGTTCCGGAGCTAGCTGATCTAGGGTTTGTCACATAAACCCTATTTTCCAAAACTTGGAATCTTTCAGATCTGATTGGATAGATAGATAGATTTCTTCAAATGGAGTTGTCCAATGTACTCCTTTTCTGAAAATAGTAGAGGGAAGCTCCCGGAACAGGAAGCCCTAATTTTCCAATTTCTTCTGCAGAAATGGCTGTTACTGTTTCTATGATATCTCCAAAATTACTGATCCTATATGTCTAAAATTTCGCACCGAGGTAACCTCACATGTTCCTAATCTAACACCATAGGTTTCATCAGAATTGGTTTCACCGTTTGTGATTTATGATCCTTTTACCAAGGTGACCTGTTACAGGACTGTTCAGAACAGCGAAGTTGTACGGCATGCCACATGTCACTGGTTGATCTTCTGAGTCTGATATTCAGACCACTGAAATTAAAGTCCATTCCCTTTCTATAAAATCTTTAGGAATTCCATTTGGACCTTTGTATCCCAATATATTACAATTCTCCCCAGGTGTCCTGTTTAGGGATGAATTCTGGAAGAGGCTGGAACCCTAACTTGGAGGGATCATATCTCCCAGAATATAGAGAAGCGGAGGCTGAATTTTGGACACAGTGTTATTCAGGATTTTTTCTTCAGTTCCTGCAATTTTCAGCTTCTGAGACTTCTCCAACCTTAGAATATAGCGACTGTACCAAAACTTATCAGTTTTAGTATTTAGAGTTTTTCAAGCTCGGGGTCAAACTAGGGTTTGACTTTTCCAGAGTTTCACCCAACCAAATTTCTTGATCCAGGCCTCTAAAATTTGGTTTTGATGAGGAGAAAAATCCTATGCTGGTCTCACTCAAAATTCTTCTTCTATAGAAAGCCCTAATTTCCGCATCGAAAACTGAAAATGCTCGGAATTGAATTCCGCTTCGACAGAAAGATTCACCCTTCAATGGAGAGTCATCCTAGCATACTTTTGTTGACGGATTATGGAGAGAGACCCAAAAAATAAGAATCCCTAGCTTCTATAGCTGCACAATGTCTTCTTCTCAGGTTAGCTTTGATACCATGTTAGTTTTTCATCATATAAGCTAGCATTATGATCTTAGGATCTTTTCACTGAGAGAATAACAAGCACAGCAATAAAACATAAGCACATCACAAGAGACAAGAGACACAAAGAGTTTTTCTCGGGGAAACCATAAAGGAGAAAACCCCGCAACTTCCTCAGAGATAGAATCAGCACCAAAATGGTAAAACCAGAAAACAGTAAGATGCACTCCCGACATCAATAGTCTTCTTCTTGTCTAGTCCCAATGTGTTTCCTTCCTCACTAATGTGCCACACTTGAGTGAGTGAGTGATGTGTTGCAAGTGATAAATAGAGAGGCTCTCACTCTCTATTTATATTCTTCCATTCACTTGAAGTGGACTCCAACATGTTGGTCTTACTTAACAATTACTTACTAGAGCCGACATCTCTAGGAGTGTCTAATAACCCTAGTGCCCCACCACTTGTGGGGACTTTGCCTCCTCTGACCAATAGGAGGGTAACACAATGGTGGGGACTATTGCCCCGAATTACAATGACTCACCTAGGGCCAACTTCACTAGGACAGTCTAATAACTCAAGGGCCCCACAACTATGGGGACTTTAACCCTTGACCAAGAAGAGGGTTACCCACAATGACTTGACATGACTTTCTCATTATAGAAACTTCCCGATCAGAACATCGGGTCATGACATGACTAAAATACATCCCAGAATAAACATCGGGTTACAATAGATAAGAAATACAAGTGAATACATTCCGAAGTTACAATTACATCAACACATTGATTGTAGGATACCTATTGGCACAAGACCAACATTCATCTAATGCAATAATCAATTGGCATAATTACAATGCATAATTGTATTAGCCTCCATGACCATCATTGGCTAGTGGAGGCCAAGATCGAGCATAATGTATGATTCTATGAGTTTATCAGTTTGTCAAGATTTAGGTCCCCACATGTCCGTTGGACCATTAAGGGATGAGATAACAAGTGGAGTCCCCACTTGCCCTAAATCTAGTCAGTGCAGTTGTGTTTCACTGACACCTTCCTGTTGTGACTTGTGAGTCTACATGTTCTGTTGTTGATGATGTGATTCATGTTATTTGACTAATGTTGTTATTCTTTTATTTTGATAATATTATATAAATCAGTGAAAGATTCACTAGTTTTTACAATTTTTTATAATGAAGTTAAATATTCGTCAAGTTTTTACAACATTATATAATAAAATGAAAGATTCGCCAAGATTTTACAATATTATATAATAAAATGAAATATTCGCCAAAATTTTACAACATTATATAATAAAATAAAAGATTCGCCAAATTTTTTATATATACATATTATATTATTGATAAAATCGCCTTCAACTTTTCCTATATATCGAAGAGATTCACCCAATTTTTATACATATAATTCTAGGGGGGGTTCTTAAAATCATCCCTGTTGCTGAAATATACCTCACTGAGATTACCTTTGGAATGCCTCTTACCACTACTGGGTTCCCTTCTTCATCCATGCATTCAAAAGTCTTGTTATAACAGTCAAGCTTCACTCTGTGAGCTTCTAACTAATCCATTCAAATGAGAACATCATAGGAACCAAGTGGTAGAACATTTAGATCTACACAAGTGACCAATCCATTCATCACCAATGGACATTTCTCCACCACTTCATTAAATTTTCTCTTAGTTCCAGTGGCTAGTTGAACTAACCACGACTTGCTCTGCTTTACCTTCCTAAGAGCACAAACCTCCACTACTCTAGGAGCAATATAACTGTGAGTAGAACCAGGGTAAATCAAAATAGAAATAGATTGTTTGACAATCTTACATGTAACTTCAACCACTGTTGACTGGTGATCTTCCTGATGGTCTTCTAGTGCTGCATAAATTCTTGGTATGACCCTTGCTACTTATCCCACTATTTCTGCCTCTTGAATATTGTATGTTGGCCTTTCATTCTCATTCTCAAGTGGACAGTACCTACGCATGTGGGGTCCTCCACATTTCCAACATTGGAGTGGTCCTCTATTCTGTTGTGGATATTTTGGCTTCTCTCCCATCGCTCTAGCTGGCTGCTTCTCAACTTGTGCTGGTTGCTTATGTTGATTCCTGAAGTTAGAAGGTTTGTAACATTTCTTCCTTTGATCAGACTTCTCACTCCTTTTGTCCTTCCATGTTTTTTGGTAATCCAGTTTGTTCTTGCTTTGCTCGTAGCAATACTTAGCTTTTCTTATTGCTTCTTCCAGAGTCCTCGGTTCATAAAAATCAATCTTGTCTTTGTAAGACTGAGGAAATCCGCTCAGAAAACGTTGGGTCTTCACCTTCTCATCTTTTATGTACCTGACATACCTCAAAAACTCCAAAAACTTGTTTGCATATTCCTCCATGGTTTGCTGTCCCAATATTAGCTCATGAAACTCTTTGATCTTGTCATCATAGTACCTATTAGACATGTACTTCTCCTTGAAATACTTCCAGAACTGCTTCCACGCAATCTTCCTTTCATTGATATTCTTTACTTGCTTGAAATGCTCCCACCATATGGATGCTCTTCCGGTCAAATTGAAAATGAATACTCTAGCTTTCATATTTCCTGAATAGTCTTGTACTTTGGAAATATTTCCTAATTCTAGAAGCCAAGCTTCAGCTTCTTGACAAATATTTACCTCACCATTGAAGGTAGGAGGCCTTGCCTTCTTAAATTCATCTCGTGAGTGGTTCTGGTAGAGCCTCCTTCTTTGATTCTCGTGAGAAGAAGAACTTGAATCTCCAGTGGACCCTTCAGAGTCATATGAATCACTAGGTGATCTCTTTCTTCTTCTAGCAGTGTTCTTACTCCTTTTTGGCTTTTTTGTTCGGTCCTCAGAGTTCATCTTTCTCTGAATATCTGTCAAACTTTGTAGCATGGCTACATTCAGCTAATTCTACTCCTCTTGAGCCTTAACCAATATTTCATTATCTACCTTGTAACTTTGCCTCTCCGCCATTAGGCTTCTCATGGTGGCTACAAAATCTGGGGGAGTCTCTTGAAATATTCTCCCATTAGATTATGTTTCAGCATTCCCAACTTGGACATTTTCCCCCATAGCATCTTCCTCATACTCATTGGGGTTCTGTACATCATCATGCATGTTGTCGGTTCTCATGGCGGAACCACAACTCACTTTACCCAACTGCACTACCTCAAATGCTGCTTTTGAAGGTGACTATGATTCTGCAAAATGTGTTGATAAAAAAAAAATGTTAGCTGCATAACCATTCACATGAATTCATGATTACTTACCTTCATCTGAAAAAATCTCATATTGACAACTTTTCCCAAAACAAAAAAATTTCTTTCACAAAGAACGACTGTCTGAAGGGGACGACGGGGGTTAAGGGGGCTTGCCCCCTTGTGTGCAAGGCGGGTTGAGAGCAATGCCCTCATTTTTTGTTGTTGTAAACACTTCAATTTTGTGCAATCTGGTGCATACACAGGCTGCCATTTTTTCATCTTTCTAGCCTTCCAGATCTCACAAAAAAACCCTGCCGAATTTCTCTATTTCGGCAAAACAAAAACATTTGGATTTTTTTTTGACTTTCACCCTCTACATCGGATTTTTTTTTTTACTTTCACCCTTTCAACGGCTCGATCCTCATTTTTCATCTATCGTAGCAGCTCCATTCTTTCTTTCTCATCTGCTGCTATTGGCTCCTTCATCATCTTCCATCCGCCGCTGTGCAACGACTCCATCTTTCTTTCTCCTCCGTCGCGTAAGGGCTCCTTCTTCCTTTCTCTTCTGCCGCTGTCAGCTCCATTTTACTTTTCTTTCTGCCATTGTGGATTGTTCTTCAACTTTCTGCCACCACACATCGACTCGATCTTCAAATTTATGCCGCCACACGTCGGATCGATCTTCAAATTTCTTCCACCGCACATTGAATCTCTCTTCAAATTTCTTTTTCCACGTAGCAGCTCTTTCCCCAAATTCCATCTGCAACTGTGGCCCCAATCTTCTTTTTCTTGCCGCTACCAACACTTAGACAAATTTTTCCTTCATCTTCGACGGTGAAAAACTTGGTTTCTACCCATCGTTGCGGCTCGAGCCGCGACTTCCTTCCATCATTGCAACTCAAAGCCCGACTTTCGCCCGCTGTTGCTGCGGCCCAAACTTCCCTTGTTTGCCGCCGCTACGGCTCAACTCTTTGGAAACCACCCGTTACGGTCGACCCACTTCAGCCTTGTCGACCGACAAGGAAGAGTTTATTTTTTCACATTTAGAAAATTTTCCATAAATTTTTCGTCGGCTCCTCCTGGGCGATCCAGCCACTATAGTGGCTCACTCTTTTCATTTCTTCCACCGTTGCGGCTCACATTTGGATTTCTTAGCCACCAAGGAAAAGTGCTCAATACTTAGAAAATTTCAAATTTTTTTTTTCTGTCTGCCTCTTCTTCCTGCTAATCATAGAGGCTAGTCCTACCTCTGTCAGCTGTTCAACTTGGCCCATTGAGGCCCAATACTGAAACCAGTGCTTTGATACCACACTATCACGTCCCCAACCCTTACTCAGTGTAGAGGATGTGACTAACATTTATCAACCTGGGCAATCTAAGCCCCCAT
>LPNX010879656.1:204051-242083 GCA_001517045.1 Pseudotsuga menziesii | reverse complement strand
GACTATAAATAGACTGGATGGACTCCCGATTTAGACATGACTCCCGATTTAGACATATGACCAAATTTGGACAAGGGAGGATTAATAATCCTAACAATTTTCTATAACATTTTATTATTTTTTATGAGGAACACATGTCAGCTTTAGGATGGGCACATGAGGACTTACACATCTCCCCCTAGTGGTTTGTATAATGCGCCTCTTCGATGCAACAAGTTATGTGTCAGTCCATAATTTGGCCTTTGTATTTTTTGAAAGGGCAGTTCAAGACGAAGCCTAAGATCGCACCTGATGTAAAGGAAAGCTAACATAACTCTATCTCATATCTCCAGTGGTGCTTCCATATTTATATGGAAGTAGTATGTCTTGCAGATCGATGAAAGATCCCCTTGAGGATTCGAACCGTAGAGATCTGAAGAAACCCATCTCCACTTTTTGTTTTACATTTAGCAATGGGGTATCTCAACAATGAGTTGGATGTGTTTAGACTAGGGGAGAAGAAGGAGGATCCCTGCAAGATTACAGTGGGTTGTCCCCATAAACTGGACCTTTCCTGTGATATTTTTCATCTTATCTTCTAGTTTCCCCTCTTTATCATCAAAGTAGGTGATTAGCTTGTTAAATTATTATTGTTTAGCTATTTATGTTGATTAGCCTATCAAATTTAGCAAAGGTGCTAAATTGATAAATATGTGATTGCTTGGCCAAACATAAACATTTCATTTATTACAAGGATAACAATTTGCTATTGTTATTGGGCTTGGTGACAAAGGTGGATGGCATAACATTATTATTTTCTAGCCGAGTAACAACACCACATCATTTACATATATTTTTTCTTCATTAATATGAATAGAAAGAGTATCTCGCTCTATGTTTTATAAGTTTTACTTCATAATGTGTAAATGGAGTTCAGGGAAATCCCAGACCTGTATTATTTGATTTCAATACATTTGAAAATTTATTTTGAGCCGCTAGGGTCTCCACTCTAGGTTTAGGTCAGACTCGTTGTATTATTAAGAATGGTTGTGATGCTTCTAGTGGACTTTGGAAACTATACAATTGTAATTTTGCATGTAAAGAACAATTAATTAGCTAATTGTGGTTGCATAAAATAGATAAATGAGTTACCTAATAGTTAGTAGACAATATCTCAACTGTATTTCATTCACTTGTTTGCTTAGAAAGTAGCGAAGCCATCGAAAATATTCAAGAGGAAGGATTTCAAAACAATTTTGATATTTTTTGTGAACACTATGGCATTGACGTAAGCATATGCTGACAAGGGGATAAATCCTATTAACACCAGTGAAACACATGGATTGGATTTCCTAATGAATAGCGTCACTGAAATAGGATCACAAGTGGTGGCTCCTCACAAGCCCATGATAGATGACGAAGGATTGAGAGGAACGTCTTCCTTAAAAAATGCCTTCGGGAGTAATAATAATAATGACATTAAACCCAACAAAAAATGCACAAAAAATAGATCAACTTTAAACTAATCAAACATTATATTAACGAGCCACTGTCAATATGAAAATGGTATGGTATGATATATTGAGATATTTTTATTATTAATGATTCAAATTAAAGTAAGTGATTCCATTTTTTTGTTGGTTGTGGTACCCTTCACTTGCAGGGTTTTCCTTTGGATAAGAAACCACGGACTAGGGGCATCTAAGCCATCAAAATCACCTAGGGATCGCACCCGTCCTGGACCGCACCAAGCATTAACATGGTTGGATTTTTGGTATCTATGGGGTTTTGAACTAACGACCTTTCAGCTTAGGAGTGTCTCTAACACCATCCACCAACTCTTCTACATCTTGCAAATGAAGTAAATGATTACATTAAATATTCAACTTTTGTTATTTATATTATAAATAGAGCGTGCAAATAGAAAATGTATAGAGATGTAAGTTTTGAGATACATACAAATTTGAGAGAAAATCCAAGACAAAAATATAATCTTTGTCTTTAAAAGGTAAAAGTTACATTTTGTATTGTTCTAGGGAGAACTAACATAAAATTGTACTTTGATCAAATATTTTAAAATAAATTACTATTAACCTTGTCTATAAACTTAAAACATCTTAACGATAAGCCTATATTACAAAAAATAGTCCTTGAAGTATCTACAAACAATAATACTACACAACTATAACAAAAGTATAATAGTTCCTTGGAAAATACATTTACATATTTGTATGTGAAAAAACATCAATGTTCCAATGAATATATATGGAAATGACAATCCTTGAAAATTGTTAATGTAAAATATTCACCATCAAGGATGACGATATTTGTGGTTTTGTCAGCCTTCATTTTCTTATGTCCTTCCTCAGTCTGTGTTGTTTCAATATATTTCCTCTTCTCTCTGACATCTGGATCTATCAAAGTTGTGCTTGAACCATTTTGGGGAGGGTTGGGATCTTGTGTTTCTTCCTGTGGGTTGCCTCCCTGATCTCCATCATTCTACGATGGCTGTAACACCCCGATTTTGACCCCATTTGAATTAAAAATGTATATGGTGTTTATATTTATTTAATCGTGGTATGGAGCTAAAGGAAAAATCCCCAACATCGATTTAGTGTTTCTATGTTTCGACGATTAAAATTGTTGCCGACGGTATTTTGTGCGAGCTGACACATTATAATTTTGGACATCATGTAAATATGAAATTTAATTAAAAACCCACAACCAGCTATATCAATGCAACAAATAATGATATGGGGGCATAATTTCCTAAGGATAGGGGGGGGGGGTATTTAACCTTTGAGCCAATGGGAAGAATCCAAGTGTCAATAGGAGAACCCATCAAATTCCAACCACCTTTTTTTGTCTTATTTCTCAACCAATTAAATTCTCCAAAATGCCTGTTGGGCAATTATTGCTTTAGGGAGAGGGGAATGTGGGTAGGCACCATTTCTGGCAAGGATGTCATCCTTGACCACACACTTTCCTAAGGGGGAACCAATTTGTCCATTACCCTCATGTGAAAGGAAGCAGCCACATTCCACTCACACGTAGGCATTTTCTCTCATGCACGCACATAGCTGATTTTCCTCACGTAGGAATTCCATTCTGGAGGAGCAATTTGTTTTTACCATTCACATTTTTGCAGATTTCTAGATTTTTCCCATCTCTGGGAAGTTGATTGGGAAAGGCTTAGTGGATGGGATTCTTCCTTGGTTTTTTTGTTGTTGTTTTGCATCACCCAGTTGGGGAAAATCCATTGTATTGATTTCCCAGCGAGTGGGAGAAGAGACCCACGATTTTATCAGGTGTTGTTGAGTCATTTTTGGCCATGCTAGGGCCAAAACATCCATAGAAATCGAATTGGATGTTAGGGGTTTTTTTTCACCCATCTTGGAAGTTCATTTTGTTGCCAAAAGTTGTTTTGCTCAACCCAGAATTGTGTATATTGTTGTGTATGTATCTGTGCTTTGGTCTGAACTGAATTGGGAGCGGGAATGGGGTCTGACCAACTTGATCAACCTAGTGTGTGAATTATGAACCTCATAGATAGATCTAGGGAGATGGTTTTCTTCTTTGCACACCCTGAATAGCACTGGAGAGGAAGGCATTTCCTGAGGGACTGTGTAGCAGAGAAAGGGGTGATTCCTTGTGTTGGGTGTGTAGATGTTCTAGAAACCAAGCTAGATCTGGTGCAGGTGTCCATAGCTCTGTGGTTGAGCTCTCTAGCTTAGTAGTCATTCTTTCCATCTCTTTTGTATCCTGATAAACCCAATTGTGTTGGCTTGTCTGAATTTTGTGGTATCCTTGGCTATGTGTGAGCCAGTTAGTGTTCCTTATTCCTTGTGGGAATCATGTCCAGCTCGGGGGTGACACTTTTACTGAGAGATTGATAAGCACAATGGCCTATGATTGGGTGGAATGTTGCAGCGACATAGCCAGTTGTGGGATGAGCTTCATCATAAGATAAGTATCTCTGTGTTAATCTATGCATTTGTATGTGTTTATGAATTAAATGAACAGGTTAAATGCTTGAATGGAAATGGTTTTGATTCCGCTATATGTTAATGGTTTTGCACTTTTGTATGTTTTTACATCAATGCATTTATATTACATTCATGGGGCCAAATTGCCCAGATTGTTAGGAGCATAGTCGTGTCCTCTCTCTAGTAGAGGGGTGGGGACGTGACAATGGTGGATTGTCTTATCCTAGGTCTTCATCTGCATCTAATTGGTCATCCGGAACTAGAACACACCATTATTTTAGCTAATCTTGGATGATAGCATGAAATTCTTCTTTGGTAAAAAAAAATTGTGTCGCCAACAATTGGTGTTGCAGGTTTTGGTGCGACAATAGAAAAATATGACGCTGGTCGATCTCAAACTTGATAATTTTTTGAAACTGCTAAATGGTTTTGTCCGTAAGTCTTGCCTACTTCTTCACCTTATGTCGAAAGGCCTCTCCATGCATAAAAAATTGTAAGTTGTTATCTCATTTTTTGTCCTTCCTATCCTTATCGAACCATAGATTCTGGTATCAAGCTCCTCTACAACGTACTAGCAGGTATACCCCTTAGTAGTTTGGTGGTTCCACCCATGAGACAAATGAAATCAAAATCATTATATAGGAATGGTGGAATGAATTACCTTTTCCCATGACTCTATTGCATCTACCAGTAACTAATTCAACAAATACTAGGACCATTTGATTTGAACTCACTTCGCACAGAGTTCAGCTAGTGCACCCACACCCATAGTACACTTGTTTGATTGCATCTTCCACAACAATTTTCTAAATAATACCTTTGCAACGAACCAAACAGTATTATCATTGACTGATGTGATTAGGAAACCTATGTTTTATTTAGTCAAGTCATACTTATCCTTCATCTTGGACGTCATCACAATGTCTTGGTATTTCCTTAAATATGGTGTTGGATCTATACCTACTAATGGTAGGACTGTAATCATTGCGATGAGTTCGACATCCACAGAGATTTGTTGGTTGAGCCAAAGGTAGACACCATGAAAGGACACTAATAATTGTTTCACATTGGCATTCACTTCTTCTCTTCGGCCGATGTGTGGCATACACAACAATGACAATACCCTTGACTGGACTAGCCCTTTTGCCCATTCCATTGGAACAAGCCGCTTCGGTGAATATTATGTATCCTACACAATAAGCATGTAGTTACTCCTGTCTAGATATTATTGCTTCTTCATGTCATGATAAATGAAGGACAACTTCTATAGGTTTGAAATAATATTTTGGCACACCTTAACTCCTTCCGAAACTGTGGGTGCTACCAGTGGCTACCGTGAGTTCTTTTAGAGTCTATTATTTGGTGCATGAGAGCATATTCGTGGGATGTATGGTGGAAACATATTTCTATTTTCTGAGACTTCGTCGTCCTCATGTGGTGGTGGTGTTGGTGGTGTTGTTGTTTGTCCTTTTTTATTTCTATTTCTCGTGAGATTTCCCCATGAGACTCCAGAAAAACCTGGTAGGTATGAACGCGCTTTTTATTGAATGCCTAACTAGAATTTTCTCAGCATCTTGAATAACCTTGTACTATGGTGGGACATATCCAATAGTGTCTTCCATGATTGACTTGGGAGATGCAGTTGCAACGTCATATTCGATAGTTGTACTTGTGTTGGAAATCGAAATTTCCCATGCTCTGAACAATTCACTTTGACTCTTGGAGTTGTAGATAACAATTTCTCTTCTTTCATGCAAACATAATGAAATAAAACTTGGGCATGAAGGTTGATAACATGTAACTGCTCTGTGCAGTCGCTCTTCACATGCGCGGGCAACCAACAAAAATGTATATGTCCTTTTAGTGACATGGGATGATTGTTCGAATAATTAAGGAAACTTCCATGCATGTCATTGTTTACCTGTCACAACAAGTACTAGTTATTTCCATAAAGGAAAAAGTGACCAAAAAGCACAACACCAAAATCTCTCAGACTCTTCAAATTAATGATGCTTAGTCGTCACTTTTGTGATTCTAGTGTTACTTGCGATAGCGTCGCACTTCCTGTGACCTGTGTTCTTCCTTCAACATATTTCCTTTGGTGTGACAAACTAAGTTTCTTCACCACTATTTTTCTTCTTGCGATAGACAAATATTTTGCAACACTTTTCTTATCATTGCGACAGACTGGCAGTATGCAACCAACAAATGCATAAAAAGGATGAAAACATTTTCTCTTTTTCTCTTTTCTTTCTCTCTCCTTATTTTATGCGACCAAGTTGCAGATGTCATGATATGGCTTTAACTGACTTCCATTTATTAGACCTCTAACATGTGTTCCATATAGCTTTTTTAACCGCATTGTTCCTCCAATAGTAATATGAATTACAATGCATCTTCCAAGCCAATATGTCTGTAACTTGTTTATGTATTTGTAACTTCGGAATGCATTCACCTATATATCTTATGTATTGTACCCTTATGTTTATTCTGGAAAGTGTCCGTAATGTATTGGAGTCATGTCATGCCCTGATGTGCCTATCGAGAGATTCAATAATGTAAACAAGTCATGTCAAGTCATTATGGGTAACCCTCTTATTGATCAAGGGTTAAAGTCCTTGCAGTTGTGGGGCCCTAGGGTTATTAGACTCTCCTAGAGAAGTCAGCCCTAGTGAGTTATTGTCAAAACCGGAATTAGTATAAATAGAGAGTGAGCCTCTCTATTTATCACACACTCGGTTGCAGCGCATAAATGAGAGAGAACAAGTTGTTGGGACAAGGAGAGAGAGACTATTGCTGTCAGGAGATCGTCTTACTGTTTTTGGGGTTTTTATTTTGGTGTTGATTCTATCTTTGAGGAAGTTGCAGGGTTTTCTCCTTTATGGTTTCCTCGAGGAAAATATTTGTGTTTATTGTCTCATGTGTTTGATTGATGTGCTTGTTATTCTCTCAGATAAGATCCTAAGTTAATTCTATCTTAAATGATAAAAATCTAACATGGTATCAGAGTTAACCTGAGAAGAAGACATTGTGCAGCTGTGGAAACTAGGGCTTCCTACATTTTGGATCTCTCTCCTCATATTTTCATCAAAATAAGGTTGGATTGACTCTCCTCTCCAGGGTGCATCTTTCTGTTGAATCAAAATCTGATTCTGAGTATTTTCAGTTTTTGACCCAACACTACTGTCAGAAATTAGGGCTTTCCATAGAAGTGGAATTCTTGAGTGAGCCCAGGACTAGATTGATCTCCTCCTCAAAATCAAAGTTTAGAGATCAAGATCAAATTTTTTGGTTGGGTAGAACTCTAGGAAAGTCAAACCCTAATTTGCTCCTGAACCAGCTCTGCAGAAATTCAACTCCAGATCCAGATCCGACATCTTAACTTGGTAAGATATAAATATTTTGTATTTCCATTTGAGGTTCTTAGTTAATATGTCTCATCATACCAAGCTTGATGAAAATCTTGAGGGAGTTGATAACTTCCGAGCCTAAAAGTATAGGATCTCTCTGGTTCTAGAAGAAAATGAGTTGGACTCTTACATCAATGAACAGATTCCAGTTCCAGAGGGAGATGAGGCTAAGGCCTTACATAAGAAGAAATTGGTCATAGCTAAGAAGAATATTGCTGATTCAATCAAGGATCATCTCATACCACAGGTTTCCTCCCTAAAGATACCTAAAGCTATGTTTGATGCCTTGACCAAACTATTTGAAGGGAAGAACATAAATCAGAAGATGACTCTGAGAAACCAATTGAAGAATGTAAAGATACAAAATGAGAAAACCATCCAATCTTACTTTACAAGAGTCTCTTAGATCAAAGAATAGCTGGAAGTAGTGGATGAAGAAGTGGAGAATGTAGAGATTGTGATGACCACCTTGAATGGTTTCCCTAGGACATGGGACTCTTTCATTCAAGGGATCTATGCCAGAAAGAAGCTAGTCAAGTTTAGCAGACTATGGGAAGAATGCTCTTAAGAAGAAGCTCGGATAGCAGCTCGAGAAGAAAAGATGGGAAGTGAAGATCAAGATCTCACAGTACACTCCAAGAAAAACAGAAGAATCTCTCATCCCTCTAGAGGTAAGCAATTCCACCAAAAACATAACACTAGAAGAAACTCATCTAAACTTAGATGTTATACCTATGATGAAATATGACACTTTGCAAGAGATTGTCCTAAAAGCAAAAATAAGAAGAATGGAAACAAGAGAAGACATCATGCTCATGCTGTAGAGGATGATGAACCTTCCACAAAGAGAATCAGAAAAGAAAGTGATGATTCTTCAAGTGATGAAGAATATGTTCTGATTTCCGCTCTCATGGGAACTATCACACATGGAAGCAATGATTGGATTATCGATAGTGGTTCTTCCAAACATATGATGGGATTCAAGGAATCCTTTGTAAAACTATCTGAACATGAATCACCTCACAAGGTGAAACTTGGAGATGACTACCAGTATCCAATAAAAGGTAGTGGTGAATCCTCATATAAGCTAGACTCTAGAAAGTCTATGAAGATGAAATATGTATTGTTTGTACCAGGAATAAAGAAGAACCTACTCTCCATACCTGCATTGGATGCAAAAGGAATGAGGGTTGCATTTGTAGATGGCCAAGTTCTCATGTGGCTAAAGGGAAAGACTATTGATGATGGAGTAGTGACTGGGGAACAAGAAGGAGGTCTATACAAATTGAAGGGCCAACTAGAGCAGGCCTTGGTCCATGACATGGTAGAGCCAAATGAACTATGGAATAGAAGGCTTGCACATGTGCATTAAAGAGCACTACCACTTGCAAGCAAAGCTATTGAAGGTCTTCCAGAAATTCAAGAAAAACATGATGGAGTCTGCAAAGGATGTGTGAAAGGAAAGAACACAAAGAAGACATTTCCAAGTAGCGAGAGCAAGGAAAAAGGAATCTTGGAAATCATTCACTCCAATGTATGCGGTCCAATGTCATCAAGTTCATTAAGTGGGTATATATACTATGTTTCTTGTATTGATGATTTTTCTAGGAAGACATGGATATACTTTATGAAGAACAAAGATGAAGTATTCAGCAAGTTCAATGAATTCAAAGCCTTGATCAAGAACCACATAGAAAATAAGATCAAAACATTTCGATCATATAATGGTGGAGAATTCACATCAAATGAATTCAAAGCACTATGCAAAGATTCATGGATTAAGAGGGAGTTAACTAGTCTATATAATCCACAACATAATGGGGTTGCAGAAAGGAAGAATAGAACGATCATGGAAGCTACAAGGGCTATGCTTCATGATCAAGATCTTCCCATGCATCTATGGGAAGAAGCTTCCATAACAGAGATGTATGTATAGAACTGTACTCCACACAGAGTACTTGAGAACAAGACACCTGAAGAAGTCTTTTCCGGTAAGAAGACAGAAGTCAGCCATCTCAGAATATTCAACTGTCCTGTATACATACATATTCCGAAAGAAAAGAGGAAGAAGTTAGATCCTTCAGGAAAGAAGGGTATATTCGTGGGATACACTGAAAGCTCGAAGGCTTACAGAATATAATTTCCAGGATTCAAGAATATTGACATCAGCAGGGACGTAACATTTGATGAAGACTCAGCTTACAACAAATCCAGAAAGAGACCTACTGAAGAACTTGAAGAAACAGAAGCACCCAGAATTCATGACACAACCATGAACGAAGAAAATCAAGAAGAAGATAGAGATATATAAGAACCTCAAGAACTTGTAGATCCACCTCAGGAGAAGAATACTCACAAGAGGAAACCTGCTTGGGCATGAGAAGCTATCCAAGGTGCAGAAAGATATGGGACTCCAGAAGAAAATCATAGAGAAAGGAAAAGAACCAAGTCCTGTTTCGGTTATGTAGCCCTACTATGTGACATTATGGATAAATAACCTTCCAACTATGAACAAGCGACAGGGAAGAAATAATGGAAGAATTCTATGATCGAGGAGTTTCAATCGATCATGAAGAATGATGTTTGGGATGTTGTCCCAACCAAAAGGGAAGTCTATTGTAACTTCCAAATGGATCTACAAGATCAATCATGTTGCATATGGTAGCATAGAAAAATATAAAGCAAGATTTGTGGCTCGTGGATTCTCCTGGAAAGAAGGAATAGATTATGAAGAAACCTTTGCACCTGTAGCCAGATACACTTCCATTAGATCAGTACTTGCTCTGGATGCAACAATGAAGTGGAAGATACACCAGATGGATGTCAACACTGTCTTCTTGAATGGTGTAGTGGAAGAGGAAGTATATGTGGAGCAGCCACTTGGTTTTGAAACACATTGTGGAAATTGAACCCAGTGATAGATTAATTTTACTCACAACAATTATCAATTGAACATGCAAAATCACTCACAAAAGAGACTGAATATGGAGCTGAACACTAAACTGTATTGAATAAGTGTACAATAGCCAAACCTGTAACATAATAGGTTGCTGCATTAAATAATTACACAGGAGATTCGAATGCATGAGGAGGCAATTCGAATCTAGTCAAAAGCAGGCTTACCAAAATTAAGCAAATCCCCCATAGGTGCATAAAGTAGTTTCCAAATCAGTCATGGAGCTGACGAATTGTCAAAAGCACTTAGGAAAGCTAAAGAGTGATGGAATTACAACTCATACATGCTTTTCCAAGGAGAAAAGAGTGGAGGATGTAGAGGACAAAAAACTAGTTCACCTCACCTAGTCAAACTTTCCCAATTGCCTTAAAGCACTGAAAAAGCAGGCAATAAAGCAGAAAAAGCAGAAGGGCACTTAGGAGACTAGGAATAAAGCAAAATTGATTCCTTGAGGTTTCCCAAGCACTACATGAGTCAAAATAGGCAAGTTTTACCACTATGGATAGGTAAATGACAACTTGCATAAGGTGGAATCATGAGACTAGTCAAATAAGACAAAAATAATTAAATTAATGTCTATGGTAGCTAACTATGGGTTGATTATTCTAACACCCCCCCTTAAGCCTGACTTATGAGTAATATATCAGAAAATTATAGGGCCTAGCAACAAGGCTTAGTCACCCTTTACATACTGCATGTCCATACAACCAAGGAAAGAGGCAAAAACCACATGGGAAAATCCTCCCTTAAACATGGACTGTAAAACAAAATTTGGAAATCTTGTCTTCACTCATGCTTCATAGCATGATCAGCAATCCCCAGCATTGATTTTAGATTGCTGGAGGTCTTCTCACAAAATTCTTTGGTGAAGATATCAGCTACTTGTTCTGAAGATGAACAGAAGAGTAGGTGAAAGGTGCCATCATGCACAAGCTCTCTGATGTAGTGCATATGGATATCAATGTGTTTGGTTCTCTGCTTCTGAACTGGATCAATGCAGACTCGAATGGTACTCTGGTTATCATAGTAGATGGTAGTTGAGTACTCTGATTCGAAGCCACACTCTCCAAGTAAACCCTGCAACCATAAACATTGAGTTGTTGCATTAACAACTCCTCTGTACTCTGCTTCTGTAGATGAGAGTGCAATGGCACTCTGTTTCTTGCTTGACCAGCTGATTGGCCCTTCTGCAAGAATGAACACATATCCTGATGTGGAATTTCTACCTGTGCTATCACCTACCCAATCACTATCAGTAAATCCAATCAAATCAAGATCATATTTTGCTTTATAGAAGATCCCGTGTGCCCTTGTTCCCTGAACAAAGTTAAGGAACCTTTTGGCTGCTTTCCAATGTTCTCATGAGGCTGATCCATGTATCTATAAGACACACTTATTGCATAAGAAATATCAGGTCTAGTATGTGTAAGATACAACAAACATCCAATCAATTTCCTATACAGTGTATTGTTTACCATAGGTGAAGAATCAGCTTCTTCCAGCTTCACTCCTGAAAGGAAAGGAGTCTTGCTTGGTTTGCAGTCCTTCATTTTGAATTTGTTCAGCAAGTCCAAGGCATATTTGGACTGGTGCACCTTGATTCCAGCTCTGGTTTGAGCAATCTCAAGCCCCGAGAATTGATTTAAGAACCCCAAATCTGTCATGGAGAAGGCTTGGTTCATTGCACTCTTCAAGGAAGCAATCTCATCCTTTGAACTTCCTGTAATGAGGAGGTCATCAACATATAACACAATGATCATTAATGAACCATTAATTAACTTCAAATAGACATTTGGATCTGATTTGCACCTAACAAAATTCAGTGATAGCAAGAAGCTATCAATCTTGGCATACCAAGCCCTGGGGGCTTGCTTTATCCCATACAATGACTTTCTCAACCTGCACACAAGAGAAGGGTTAGTAGAAAATCCTTGAGGCTGCTGCATATATATCTCTTCAGTGAGATATCCATTCAGGAAGGCACAATTTACATACATGTGATGTACCTCCCATTGCTTTGAGGCTGCAATGGCTAAGGCTAGCCTGATGGAGTCCATCTTTTCCACTGGTGCAAAGGTCTCATTGTAATATATGCCATGAACCTGTGAGTAGTGCTTGGCTACCAATCTGGCCTTGTACTTCAGAGGTGAACCATCAGCAGCAAATTTGGTCTTGTAGACCCACTTACACTGAACTAACTTCCTCCCTAGGGGAAGATCCACTAGCTCCCATGTGTTGCTCTTCTGGAGTGAGCTGAACTCTTCCTTCATGGTTGTTTTTCATCTTGGATCTCCTACTGCTTATTCATATGTTTGAGGATATGATTCCACCATTAGATATCATTTCTTAGCAAACATAGGATCCTTCATGCACAGACCACTCTCAAATTGAGATCTAGTCCTCCTTGGGTCATTGGGATCCCCAGCTAGCTCTCCTGCTGCATGTAGTGTCTTGGATTCCCATTTTGGCCTTGTAGGGATGTTAGGATCTGCAATAAACTCATCACTATCAGACATATCAGAATCATCATGTTCAACAAACTCTTCACTTACTTTCATAGGTTCAGGTGGTGAAGAGGCTTCTCCAACTTCCACTGTTGCAAGGGGTTCTTCTTGAAACTGAACACACCTTTCGATGAAGGATTTGTTTGTGCTCAAATTTATCATTTTGTACCCTTTTGAATATTTAGAGTACCCAACAAATAGGCACTCTTGGCTTTGGGGCTGCAAATCCTTTCTCTTTTCTGTTGGAATTCTAGCCCAAGCCCTTGAGCCAAAAATCCTGAAATGGGTCACATCTGGCTTGTGCCCACTCCATGCTTTGAAAGGATTCATACCATCAAGCTATTTATGAGGCACCCTATTCTGGATATAGGCTGCATAGTTGATAGCTTCGTCCTAGTACTTTGGTGGCAAAGTTTTTGCCTCCATCATGCATGTTGCCATCTCCTTCAGTGATCTGTTCTTCCTCTCAGCACCACCATTCTGCTGTGGTGTGTAAGGGATAGAATGCTGCATCTGAATACCTGCATCTGCACAATAATTAATAAACTTAGACTTGACATACTCACCACCATTGTTAGATCTGAGGACCTTGAGTTTCCTCCCAGACTGGTTTTCAACCAAATCCTTAAAGACTTTGAAGAGGCCAAAAACTTCAGACTTGTGTTTCAGGAAGTAAACCCGGCAATACCTGGAAAAGTCATCTATGAATGTCAATGCATATTTGTCCTGACTCATGGAAATATGAGGGAATGGGCCAGAAACATCACTGTGGATCAGCTCAAGGGGTGCAGAGGTTCTCTCAAATTTATGCTCTGGGTGTTTTCCTAGGATACAACCTTGGCAGACTCCTTTGGAAAATTTTATCTTGGGAAACCCTATGACCATCTCTTTTTCACTAAGATCAGAAAGATACTTGTAATTTAGGTGGCCAAATATTTCATGCCAAATCTTGCTTGCTTCATTAGCATGAATCAGAAGTGCAGAGGGGTTTGAGTAGGGTAGGAAGTGTGAGAACATGTATACCTTCTGAACATGATTTGCAACTCCTTTTGCAATGACTTTACAACTTGAGATCTCTGTGATCTCAACTTCATCAGGGGAGAATATGACCTTCTTTGAGACCCAGTGTGGGTCATCTGGTACACTGACAAGAGGTTGGAGGCAAGACCAGGCACATACAACACATTGCTGAACTGACCATGATCAAGATCAATCCTCCCTTTGCCCAAACTTTCAGTGAGAGAGTCATCTCCCAGTACTATAGGTGGTCCCTTCAACATGTCAAGTGAGAAGAATGCCTCCTTGTTCGAAACCATGTGTCTAGAAGCTCCAAAATCGATGATGAAACTAGGTGAGCTTGATGTGCCAGCAACCAATGCATGAACTCTCTCTCTGTCATCTGAACTTGATCCTCCTTCTCTCTTATTTGAGCTGTCTAGAAGGGAGATGCCATTCTTCTCCAGGAGTTGGGTCAGCATGTCTATTTGCTTCTTCATACAAGAGCTTTCAATGTGATTTCCCTTATTGCAGTATGCACACTTGCTCATTTCTCCTTTATTCTTCTTCTTCTGGTTATTCTTCTTGGAACCTTGTGGCTCCTCCGGAGACTTGTTCTTGTCTCTCTTTTGCTCAGGTGGATTTTTAGCTTTATTTTTGCATTTTGAATCCACCCTCGAATCTCCAACAACCAGAGCTTGGTCTTTGGATGGTTTGATGGTTCCCATCATCACCAACTTGTCTTGTTCTTGTGTGAGAGATTCCATGAAATCTGCAAGGCTAGGCATCTTCCAGGTTCGAGCTGTCAACTTTGTGGCATAGAAGCTCAAAAAAACACTGAATAGTCAGGGCCAAGCTTTGAGAGAATGGCCAAGACCAGCTGATCATCCTTCTTTTTGATCCCACACTGTTTTAGCTGCAAAACAAGTGCTTTGAACTTGGAGAAATAGAGTTGCAGAGATTCAAAGCTATTGGGACTTAGGGAAATCAACTCATTTTCAATTTGATGTCCCCTCATCTCATCTGTCTTTCCAAAAATATCAGTAAGCTTCTCCCATACTTCATTCGGTGATGTCAATCCATCAAGATGGAACAAGAGGTCTCTGGAAATACTCAGACACAAGAGACCATAGGCCTCATCCCTCCTGTTGTGCCATTTTATCTTCTCTGCAGCTACATTGGGCTCTGCTTCTGTTGCCATAGTCACCCTGTAGAGGCCTTTCGCTCTCAATAGTATCTCCATCTCTGCTTTCCATTCAAAGAAATTGAAGGGAGTCAAGATGATCTTCTGAGATTGATCCATAGCTCAGAAATGGTCCCGGCTGTCAGTAGAAGGATCCCAGTCATTGATGTCGAACCTGCAAAAAAATTTTGAAGGAGAGAAATCAATCTGCAATGGCTCTGATACCATGTGGAAATTTAACATAGTGATAGATTAATTTTACTCACAACAATTATCAATTGAACATGTAAAATCACTCACAAAAGAGACTAAATATGGAGCTGAACACTAAACTGTATTGAATAAGTGTACAATAGCCAACCCTGTAACATAATAGGTTGCTACATTAAATAATTACATAGGAGATTCGAATGCATGAGGAGGCAATTCGAATCTAGTCAAAAGCAGGCTTACCAAAATTAAGCAAATCCCCCATAGGTGCATAAAGTAGTTTCCAAATCAGTCATGGAGCTCACGAATTGGAAAAATCACTTAGGCAAGCTAAAGAGTGATGGAATGACAACTCATACATGCTTTTCCAAGGAGAAAAGAGTGGAGGATGTAGAGGACAAAAAACTAGTTCACCTCACCTAGTCAAACTTTCCCAATTGCCTTAAAGCACTGAAAAAGCAGGCAATAAAGCAGAAAAAGCAGAAGGGCACCTAGGAGACCAGGAATAAAGCAAAATTGATTCCTTGAGGTTTCTTGAGTGCTACATGAGTCAAAATAGGCAATTTTGACCACTATGGATAGGTAAATGACAACTTGCATAAGGTGGAATCATGAGACTAGGAAAATAAGACAAAAATAATTAAATTAATGTCTAAGGTAGCTAACTATGGGTTGATTATTCTAACACACATGACAGGGAGTCTCATGTGTGTATATTGAAGAAATCCCTGTATGGATTGAAACAGGCACCCAGGACATGGTACGGCAGAATTGATGGCTTTCTATCCAGTTTGGGCTTTGCCAAAATTAAAGTAGATTCCAACCTTTACTACAAGGTTGAAGAAGGTAACCAAGTGATACTCTTACTGTATTTAGATGATCTATTTGTAACAGGTATGGATGGGTTGATTGCTGATACGAAGAGAAATCTTGCTGCCGAGTTCGAAATGAAGGACTTGGGTATGATGCACTATTTTCTAGGCATGGAGGTATGGAAGAATGTGGATGGAATCTTCCTTGGACAAGGGAAGTATGCAGTAGAGATCCTAAAGAGGTTTGGGATGATGGACAGCAAGCCCATAACCACACCTATGGCATCGAACCTGAAGATATTGAGTGATGCTTCATTAGAAGCAGTTGATGCTACGATGTATTGTTAGATGATTGGGGCCTTGATGTACCTAATGAACACGAGACTAGATATTTACTTTGTTGTGAACACCTTGAGCTAGTTCCTGACAGATCCGAGACATGTTCACTTGATTGCTGCAAAGCATATTCTAAGGTACCTAAAGGGTACAGTTGATTATGGGCTCAAGTATGAGGTGAATCAAAAGATTAACCTTGAAGGTTATGTTGATTCAGATTGAGCAGGTAGTTCCATTGATAGGAAGAGCACTTCAGGGTGTTGCTTTAGTATGGGATCAGGTGTGATCTCTTGGTTTAGCAGGAAACAGTCCTGTGTGGAACTGAGTACAGCTGAAGCAGAGTATGTTGTAGCTTGTTCATCTAGTTGTGACGCAGTATGGCTAAGGAAGCTACTGTCTGATTTATTTGATCTCCAGTTGGATGCTACTTATATATATTGCGACAACCAGATTTGTGTGAAGTTTCCATAGAACCCGGTGTTCCATGACAAGTCAAAGCACATCGAGATCAAAAAATCAGGGATATGCTGCAAAAAGGAGCAGTGAAGCTCCAATATGTTGCGACGGACAAACAGATAGCTGTTGTGTTGATGAAGCCATTAGCCAGAGTGAATTTTGAGTACTTCAGGGAGAATCTTGGTGTTCTCCAGATCGAGGTTCCCTCTAAGGGAAAGTGATGAGTCCATGATCCATTCTGACATGGTGAGAGGATTGGTTCCTTCCATGGTGAGATGTAAGGGCTGAGCCATTCTGTCATGGTGAGAGGATTGGTTCCTTCCATGTCAGATGTGAGTGCTGAGCCATTCTGATGTGACTATAGGATTGGTTCCTACATGATCAGATTTAAGTGCTGAATTCCATTCTCTGAATGGAGGCACCTGGACAGTTACCAGGAATACTTAGTCTGGGGCTGAGGGCCATCTTGATATGACTATGGGATGTGTTCTCACATGATCAGATATAAGTGTAGGGCCATTCTAATGTGATTGAGGGATGTGTTCCCACTTGATCAGATATAAGTGTTGATGCCATTCTCTAGCAGAATGGAGGCACTTGGTCACTTACTAGGAATCCTCAACCTGGGGTTGAGATCCCTTTCGACATGTAGGATGGATTGGTTCCTAACATGGTCAAATGTAACTATAGAGCCCTTTCAACATGTAGGTTGGATTGGTTCCTCACATGGTCGAATGTAAGTGCAAATCCCTTTCAACATGTAGGATGGAATGGTTCCCCCCATAGTTGAATGTAAGTGCAGAGCCCTTTTGACATGTAGGCTGGATTGGTTCCTCGCATGGTCAAATATAAGTGATGAGCCCTTCCTTGGATAGTGGATGTTGTGCCCTGATGCCAGAGGATATAAGTGCTATGACTTTCTATGCATAGTAGATGATGTGTCCTACTATGCCAGTAGATGTAAGTGCTGAGCCTTTCCATGGATGATAGATGGTGTTTCCTATCATGCCAGTGGATGTGAGTGCTGGGCCTTTCTGACATATATGATTGGATTGGTTCCTCTCATAGTCAGATGTGAGTGTTGGGCATGCCTTTCTGACATGTTGTTGGATGTGTTCCTCTCATGTTCATATGTAAGTGCTAGGCAGGCCATCCTGACTTAGGGTCGGATATAAGCGCTGAAGAAGACCTACATGGAGGCTAGGCCTACAACCAGCATGAAAAAGGGCTGGCTCTGTAGAAATTCATGTGACAAGAAGAATCAAGAGACAACACAAGTGATGATGACCTAGTGATGATCTAGATCCAGTGATGTTGATCCAACATTGATGATCTAGATCGCGTGATGATCCATATACAGTGATGTTGATCCAGCAGTGATAATCTAGATCCAGTGATGATCCAGATCCAGTGATGAAGATGACTTGAAAATGAAGATAACTTGAAGATGAAAATGATGAGATGATCTAGTAGATATAGATAAGAAGACCAGTGTTGACAAACTATGTCGAGAGAATACCTTCCTAGTTAAGAGGGAGTGTTGATGCATTTGTAACTTCGGAATGTATTCACCTATATATATTATGTATTGTACCCTGATGTTTATTCCAGAAAGTTTCTGTAATGTATTGGAGTCATGTCATGCCCCAATGTGCCTATCGGGACATTCAATAATGTAAACAAGTCATGTCAAGTCATTGTGGGTAACCCTCCTATTGATCAAGGGTTAAATTCCCCGCAATTGTGGGGCCCTAGAGTTATTAGACTCTCCTAGATAAGTCATCCCTAGTGAGTTATTGTCAAGTCAGGAATTAGTATAAATAGAGAGTGAGCCTCTCTATTTATCACACACTCACTCACACTCAGTTGTAGCGCATAACTGAAAGAGAAGAAGTTGCTAGGACAAGAGAGAGAGAGAGACTACTGTTGTCGGGAGATCATCTTATTGTTTTTTGGGTTTTTCTTTTGGTTTTGATTCTATCTCTGAGGAAGTTGTGGGGTTTTCTCCTTTATGGTTTCCCTAAGGAAAATATTTGTGTTTATTGTCTCATGTGTTTGATTGTTGTGCTTGTTATTCTCTCAGATAAGATCCTAAGTTAATGCTAGCTTAAATGATTAAAATCTAACATAACTTACGAGGATGCTTGAAGAACTTACTAGGATGCTTAAATAATTTGCTGTCATACATAAGAGAAAGCCCTATGACCTGAAACTATTTGTTCTTAATGTGTCTATCATGGCATACCTTCTATCTCTCTTTTTCAATTTTTTGGTGAAACCCCATGACAAAAGTTTCTTCTTCCAGCTGCACAAGTTATGACAATCCCTCTTCGACAGCATCAAAATCTATCATCTCTGTGGTTGCAGCGATTCTTAGACTTGATACAATATACTCCATTAGCATCACAACTTCATTTCCATACACCAAGCAAAATGGAGTGTGGCCTATCAAGTCATGCGATATGCACATAATACTACGGAAATTTTCTGATCCCAGTCATCTATTTTGGATTTACAAACCTTTATCAATGCATTTTGCAAGATCTTATTAAATGCTTTGACAACACCATTTTCTTCAGGGTGACATGGCGTTATCTTTCTATGATGAATCTAGAATTTCTTCGTCAGTTCTTCAATCAACTAGTTGAAAAATTATGTACCCTGATCACATATTAAAATATTTGGCCATCCAAATCTTGTCACAACCTTTTCAAACATAAACTTCATAGCGGTATAATATTTTACTGGTGTTTCTTCTACCCATCTTGTCAGGTAGTCGGTCACAGTGACAATATAGCGTGCACCTGTATGCTTACCTATTGGACTGATTGGGCCCAGAAAATCAACGACCCATTTATGAAATTCCTGTAACGTTACTTAAGGTACAAATTGAATTTCATCCTTATGCAAAAACTCTCTAGTTCTTTGGAAGATATCACAGTTGCGAAAATAATCCCAAGAATCTGCATGCATGATGGGCCACCACAATCCTTCTTGCCAAATCTTGTGCACCGCAACTTTCCCAGCGTAATGGACTCCTTCAACACATGCATGTGGTTTATTCAATATAAATGGTCGCTCATGTTCTAAGATTATGGGAAGAAGAATCTCATCATGACCCATCTTATATAATTGTACTGTGATCAACTGGAAGTCCGCAACTTGCACAACCAGTTTTCTTTTCTACGCAGTGGTGAATTCACCTAACACATAACTCATAGTTAAAAAATGTATGATATCTCTATACTAATCATCAAACATGGTTATCACAAACAATTGTGCATCAGGGAGACTATCTTCCAGGTTACCAGGCTCTTCACCAGTTTCGATCCTTGAAAGATGGTCTAGTCCCAAGTCCAATCAATTGAGTTTAACAATTACTTCAAAATTAAATTCTTGGAAGAAGGGAAGCCACCGGTAGATATTCCCCCCCAGCACTGACTTATTGACCAGGTATTTCAATGTAGAATGGTCTGTGTGTATTTTAAAATGTCCATCCAATAAGTAGTGTTTGAATTTATGTAGAGTGTATACCATCACTAACCCTTCTCTTTCTTTTGTGGTATAATTATTATCTGTTGTAGGTAATTTCATGTTGGTGAAGGCTATAGGATGGTCGATCGACCCTTCACCAGGCTGTGTTAGTACCACACCAAGTGTGAAAGATGCTATGACAACATGTACATCAAAATCTTTCTTCCAATATGGAAATACAAGTATGGGTGTTGTAACCATCTTGTTCTTCAATGTGTCCAAACTCTCTTGGAAACTTTATGTCCACTAGAACTTAATATATTTATTTCGTAACTTTTCCATCAGATTAGTCACCTTTGTATATCCTTTGATAAATTTTTCGTAGGATCCCATGTGTCCCAATGTTGTGCGTAATTGTTTCACCGTGGTTGGTGGTGCTAGGTGAAGGATGATCTCAATTTTGGAAGGATCAACCAACATTCCATCGTGATAGACCACATGGACTAACAAAATTCCAAATGGGCTGCAAAAGATGCATTTCAATAAATTTAATTAAATTTAATACTAACAACAACATTCCAGAATCATCTTAAGGCTCTCAATGTGATATTTTATGAGCCCAAAAACTATCCAATCATTGAAGTAGAATCCAAGAAATTTATGTATGAAATATTTGAAGGCATCAACTACTATTCTGGAAAAAATAACATGAGAATTTCTAAGTCCAAAGGGACTTACTGTGTATTGGAAACACCCCCACTCCATCGCAAAGGTGGTCTTGTGTCAATATTCCTTTGCAATTCAAATTTGATGGCATCCAGAGAAACCACCAGTGAATGAATAAATATCCTGACCCTCGATGCTCTCCAGTACCTGATCTGTAAATGGAGTCCTAAATGGGTCATGCAAACAAGCATCGTTCAATTTCTCAAGTTGATGCAAATTCTTACTTCACCTGTAGCCTTTTTGTCTTGTACTATTATCGAGACGATCCATTCTGATTCTTTGACAAGATCTGTAATACATGTGTCCATCATTCAATCCAACTCTACTTTGACTTTCTCTTTATACCGTGGATTTAGTCAGTATGGTCTCTTCTTGACTTATTTGAATCGGGCCTCAAAGATATTCTCATTTTTCTCAGGTCTCCAAGAATTCCTATCTCCAAAAATTTTGTAGGGAACATATCATGTAACTCATGCAATAAATCAATGATCTTTCCTACAATCTTGTCATCCCAATAGTCTCCAATTTTGGTGAACTTTTAATTTTCTGGTGAGCCGATATTAACTTTCTTAACTTTTAGTAGACTCAAGAATTGGTCTCTAGAAATACCAAGTCCTTCCACTTCGCGCCTACCTTCAAATTCTGGAATGTTTACGTCGAGAAGGTCATCGTCATCAGGTTCTCTTGTCACATTGTAGCATTCCATCAAGAGGTGGATTTTCATGCTACTATAATTGAAATTTTTCATCATGACAGGGATATATTCAAATATCTTCACTTCCATCACTTTTAATGCAACATCAATGGAAGGATGGTCATATCCGAACTCAAATGTATGCATGACACTAGTAGCTAACTCCTCCCATTCAAGAGTTCCTCATTGCAACCCAACTGATGTATACAAATTCCTTGGTATCATGTCTAGCATATGTATGAAGTGATGAACCCACTCATGTCATAGATATTCCTTCCATGTCATGTGACAATACTCAATATGCTTGATAGGATCTATCAATCTTGCATACTTGCAACCAGTATAACTAATCTCTTCTCTAAATCTAATCTCCATTATTCTTCTACACCGTGGCCATTCAAAGATAAATTGTTTATGTGTACCCCACCATGTGGAAGGTGTAGCTTTCAGCATAAATTCCAAAGCAGAGAATCGTTGCGATTATGTAACCTTCACTTCAAACTATGTTAGAAAATACGTAAGGTTAGGTAAAAATTTGTATGTAGTTAGGTCACTTTCCTCAACTCCTACCCATCACACAGACCTTTTGGTTCTTATGCATCTTCTCATAGATACTTCATGCATCCGATTTTGACAATTTTCTAATGCTTCACCTAAATTGGATGTATAGGAATTGACACTCTACAAACTCAGCTTTCCATCATCTATTGGATTTATATCTTCGTCTCTTGCATATGTAATGTTATAGGTATGTTTGAGACAGTAAGCTTTCCCTTCACTATGCATTGGTTCTACATATCTTTGTCCTTCTAGTGGATCAATTTCCGCAACCACTTTTATCTCTGAGTCTTCAAATGATAATATTCTTCTCTTAAAATTTATGATGGTCTGATTGTCTATTTCCCAGCTAATCCCAAAAAGTGCAGGATATGGGATTGTATCATTGAAAATATCAATAAATTCGAGATCCACATATGTTCTCAGGACTTCTACATCGACAGGTACTTGAGTCAGTTGACTAATAGGTAGGACCTTTGATCAATTTGCTAGCATGAACTGAATGGGAGACCAATCCAGTTTCAGTTTTCCCATACTTTCCCATCTATGTCTTATCAAAATATTGACATCAGAGCCCATTTCTAAACTGATATAATCCATATCATAATCACCTATTTGCGCAGTCATTCTTATCTCAAAACCAATATTTAATCTTTTTTCGACATGGTTAACTCTTCTATATGGTCGCAACTCATCCCGAGTCTCTTCTATTAAAGCTATCAATGCTACGATATCATCTTTATCGGGGATAAAAAATAAGCAACTTTTGAAAAATGCTTTAATTTTACTAACCTTTCCCATCGATTCTTTCGAAATTGCTGATCAAATCTCTCATGGATCTCCCTTGCTTTTCTTCTTAGTGGTGTAGGAATAGACATTGATGCTTGATTCTTGTCGATGAATTTTGGTTGGGCGTCCAAGAATATTTCCTTTTCTCTCTAGACATTGAATGGTATCTTCCTTTTTGCTACCATTCGCACCTGTGGCTGGTCATTTTTTTTAATTTGGTTTGATCCAATCACAACACCTCCTCTTTTCACGACAACAATGTTTGCTTCTCTCGGCTCAACAAAAATCGTATGTATTTTCTGGTTGGTATTTAGGTTAGGATTCTATAGGGGAATTGGATTTCCTATATTCTTATCATGCCACTTAGAAATCAATTGAGGGAAGTCCTCAACAATGTGGTGGACAAATTTACAATACGAACATGCATTCACAAGACTTGCACAATCCCTAGCAAAATCTCCTAGTTGTTCAAAATTATAGCATATGATCTGTCCTCTCTCACGACCAAATCCTCCTTCTCCTTGTTGTTTTCCTCGGCCCAAAAATATCCATCGCCCCTATGTTGAGGGTAGTGTTGATGTGGTGGATACTGATTCTGTTGATATTGGGGTTGAGGATGCGTATTTTGTTGATATTGGGTCGTTTGATATTGAATAAGTGGGTATTGAGCTTGAGCTCACTCAACTTGTATATTCTTTTCGTTCTTCGTTAAGTAAGTATCCACCATTTTCTCCTATAGCAACTGGAATGATTTGCAATCCTTCTCATCATGTCCTACATATTTACAAAATTATAGTATAGAATAGTTGGCGTACTTACAATATTCTGTAATTACACACACTCTTTCGACCAATGACCTCAGGTATGACATATTCTACACCAAGGCATCGCTTTTGTGTTTTTCAGGTTCGACGCTCCTACTGCAACATAGTTCATGAGAATCGAGAAATTATCTTTATGGTGTGCCTTCGTTCTGCATTGGGTACACCAAATTTCTCCCTGGATATCTTTCCCTTTCTTAATGTCCTGGAGTTGTAGCATAAGGTTAGCTACAAGCGAATGAATCTGCATCATTACTACACCGGTCTCTCCAATCTGTGAGGATTCTAGCTTCATTTCTATCTCTAGAGCTTCTATTTGGGACACAATATTATATTGCATCAATGGAATTTAGATGTGTGGAAATAGTGCTACAATGGACCACTCCTTGCATTGCACATATGACATCTGAAAGCTTACTTTGGAAATCAATGTCTTCAACCTCTATTTAAAGTCCCTGACAGACTATGTAGGTAGCTACTTGATTTATTTGATTTTTGTGATGCACTGTGACTTATATTTTGGATTTCAGAACTCATCTATTAATCCAACTCAATTTTGGTCATGTGTTTTCCACGTGCCTCTCATCGGAACTATAGATAACTTCATGTACCAATCTAGCGCTGGACCTCTCAGGGTTGTGATCATCTGTGCTTTCTTTATTGCTTCATCTTGGACTTGTCGCACTGTCCATACCGATTCACATTCAAACCAATGTTTCTCTAAGTCTTCTAACACATTTCCATTAAATAAAGGAAACTTAATATCGTTTCCATCCATTATATTGACACCTGTTACACTAGGACAAAAAGTTTGACTAGTCAAACTCCCTTGTCCACTATTCACAACATTAGTATTATTTGTATTTACAAAACCACTAGGAGATGAGTTTCTAGATCTTACCACTGATGATGTGCATGGGGTTGTAGGTGTATCATATGCATCCTCTAGGTCTGTAGCTTCTGCTTCTTCTTCTTCTCTTTTAGATATTGGTTGATATTTCTCTTCTTCGTCGCAAGAACCTTTGTCAAGATGTGACGTTATCCCATAGTCTTCTACTCTAGTCACACTACAACTTCCTCTTCTTGTCACATTTGTTCTTCTCTTTATCGACTAAAATCTTCTTCCACTCCTCCAACGTCCACCTTCTAGTTCAGTTCCAATAACAGTAGGTAACATCTCAACTTAGTTTTCTCCATTTTTCGTGCACCTCTTCTTTGAAATATCCAAAATTTATACTAGTGGTCCTTCTAACTGTTAGACTCCATTCTTAGAATTCCTTTTTCACATACAAGTATCTTTTTCCAAATTTTCAAAGATGTCAAGTATATTTCTCATGGTCCTTGGAAAAAATTTATTTTTGACTCACTATATGAGGTTATTGTGTCGACAAAAAAATCAATAATGTATCCCTCCAGAATACTGTCAACCCAAAAATTAGCATCCCTCAACACATAATTGCTAGTACTCTTCAGTCGCTAAATCAACTGAGGATTCCACTCCATCGGTTCTCCTCCTTGGAATTTCTTTCATTGGGTTGTTAACTTCGACAACCATTCATACAACACAATAAGGAACTACGAAAATAAATTATAATAAATATCGATATAAAGGTATCACTCCAAGCACCTCGTCAAATTCAACCACGATTCTTTACTTTCTTCTTGTTCAAACTCTAGCGATTTAAAATCCATTGAATCTTGGAATTCTGGCTTCGTCGGATGCAAAAACATGTACCTCACTAAAATGATTCACGGTCCCGACAGCATAACAATTTGTTGGCATTTATCCCCTTCGACCCATGTTCAGACCTTCTATCACGTGCAACCAAACCGAAGATATCGGCTCGACAGAGCAAGGATCAATTGACAACACCTACAATGGAATCCAGTCTCACTCGAGATATCTCTTATGGGTAACTGCCAAAACCAAGTTTTTGCAGTTGGGTGCGGTTTCTTCTCCCTTGGCACATTACCAACTCGCTTGACCAAAGTTGGTGGGTTCATTACTTAACCTTAATCTATGTAGATAATACATTACATAACTTATCTATCACAAAGATTATAACAACAATGTAAGATTTAACATATAGGTTATCTATCACTCTAGTGCGACTCATGCATAAGGGACTCATTTGTATGCAAATACATAAACACTTAATCACAATATACATTCTTGCGAATTAAGTGCATTCATCATATACATTCATGCAACATAAACATATTCATCATCTACTCAATGACACTGTATTTAAAGTGGAAACCCATTCGGGAAAAACCACAAAGGCGCTCTTCATCTAGCATGAAAATAAATGATACCTTTTTGTTTACGCACTGAGCTATAGAATCTGTTCTGCATCTTCTTCTCTTATCTATACAAACTTCTCTCTCCTCTCATGGTCTCTGGACTTATGTCACTCAATTTTCTCCTACTTGACTCTACTTTTGATCTGCACACAGCCTGGATCAACTACTCTTTTCTATACTTTTGCACACTCAGATGCAAACTACTCGACTCTTCTTACAAACACAAAACAACTAATTGAATCTATAATTAAACTGACTAGGTAATTAGGTAAGAAACTAAGTAATTAAGTTGCATATAGCTTGGGTTCCTAATTGTTATATACTCTTACATGTCGCTATCAACCGAGTTCATTTAGTTAGCCAACATGTTGTCATTCTTATTCTAGTGACACACGTCATTAAGAACTGATGGATTGAATTACAAAGATGCTTTTATTCCTTACAACACGTGTGACTCCCACCGAATCTAGCCGACCTCGTACCCACAATCTTCCTTGAACTGACACTTTCAGTCGTTGCACCACTGCGTTCCTTCTCTAGAATGGTTCCTTCCATTACAACCGATCTCCTCGCATCTTTTCCTTTCTGTTGCTAACTCTTCCTTCGCGAACTCTTCTTATGTCGAACCTTCCTATGCGACTACTTCTTGCCTTAGCTCTTTCTTCCTTATCTACTTTTGTCCTTCTTTCTCTACTTCTGCCACAATTTTGTTTCTTTCCTGCGACTAGAATCTTTATCTTCTTCGACATAATTCTAACTTAATTCTTCCTATCTTCCCCTAGGTCCAACATCACCTTGTGATAACAATTTTTTCAAGGCATAGAGACAACCATAAATATCAAATGTGTCAAGATTCAAAGAGTAAGAGACAACTATAAGTGAGTCTTATATTAAATTTACCATATAAGTCTTTAATTGACACTATCAACTGAGATTTGACACATCTGATTGTTGTGATCTCCTTATTATTTCATACAAATGTGATTACAATATATTCTTTGAAGGTGAAACCCATAATTTCAATCCCTCTTCCTCATTCTCATGCCTTTTAGTAAGACAATAAGAAGGGTAGTGGCCTTCATCAGCATGGAAAACCATTTCGACATACAAGTAGATACATTAATTGTTTTCATTAAATAACTTAAATTTCCTACTTGTGACTGTCAATTCGTTGAATCATGAATTGGTACAAAACAAAACAAATTTTAGAGCCCCGAGTTCTTAATTATTCACACCTAGAAATTTCTCAAATGCAACCATTAACAAACTTCTTTTGGTGTTCTGGTTCAATTTAAAAGGCATATTATTGAGACTCAAACATGGAGTGAGCTGTAAGGCTCTAGTTGACTTAGGCTTGATTCCATTACATATCCATCCCATACTTGCGTGCTTCCATCACAAGTGTTAAACAACAAAATTTGATGCCCTGGCCTTGATGATGCTCGGGTTGCTAACTTTCTTGGTATCTAGGAGTTTTTTTTAATGTTTTCTGAGTTGTGTATTGATTTTATTAGGCACCCAATGCTTATCATTCTTACATATCTCAGGCCTTGATGGCTTCACTCTCTCTACCTTGAATTAATTTTTTGGTTAGTGGCCTCTTTTTGTACATAGTTAACAATAAGTAGTTCTCTCATGGTTCTAGTTTCTCTTTAAGACTATATCTAGTTACAACATATTGCACTATGCATAATATCACACAAATACCACAATATGGTAATTGCATAGTCGTAGTAGTTTTCTTGTATAATGAAGTGTGCTCCAACTCGAAAAAATACAGTAGAGAGTTGTTATGTTACTGAACTGTAAATTAATGTTATATATATGTCGAATTAATATGTTCAAATTAGGTTTTAATGAAAAAATAACATTAGTTAAATGGTTCTAGTTAACCACGGCTACAAACACCAAGAGAGACTGCAGTCACACAAACTAATAAGAATTTCAAATAAATATTTTAATTTTTTAAAATTGGTTTAGTCTAATAATTTAGAAATGTTCTAATTTAATTTTTTTAAATATTTAGATTTTAATTTATTAATTTAGAAATGATTAAATTTAATAGTTATCTATAACCCAAATTTAACCCCATATTTTAAAAATGTTTTAATTTAATAGTTATATATACTCCAAAGTTAAAGTTAAAGTTAAAGTTTGACATGAAACTAATTGGACAATAAATAAGAAGCCATAAGAATATGTTATTATCATTTAGAAATATCAAAATTGTATTAAACACTTGATGTTGAAGATATTAATTGTGTAATAATATCTAGAGATTTTATTAAATTTGCATTTCATTACTAAATCTTTTTTACCAAAATAAAATCTAATTTTTTTTATTAGCAATCCAAAGACTAAAGAAATGAAGGGCTAATCCTCAAAAAACCCAAAAAAAAAGGCCAAAAAGAAAGGCCCTAACAATCAGACACAAACAGCCACCTTTCCGCCATCAGAAAACATAGATCCCTTCAACCATCGTTAAAAAGAAAAAAATGAAACCAATTCACAGTATGCAATATACCTACTCCACTGGAATAAGTGTAAACATGAGAATGAAATTGGGTTATGTATGTTTATTTTATAGGCTTTGAAGTGTTGGAATACTCCTATGTTGGGCATAAAATACATCCTATGATATTAGGAGCACAAAACAATGGCATTGGTAGCTCTGTTATGATATTTCTAATTCTAGAGTGTCTAACACTTCCCTTTATCTATGTGCACAAATAATTTTGAATTTGTTCAACGTCCTTTATTGGTTGTATGGAATCTAAACTAAGGCTTGTATTTGGATTCCATTTAGTTGTGTTTTTTTTTATAGGTTTCTTTCATCAAAAGTTTTGAGTTGTTGTTTTGTTTTTATAAGTTTGTTTGATCATATGTTTGGAATTCCAATTAGATTATCTTTTTTTTAAATAAGGGGACAGCTAAGGCATATACAATGAGATTGAGATTGGGCCATGGTCTGAAATATTTATGTTTTTTAAAGTTATGTAATATTTTTGAAAAAATTTAGTGATGAATATTTTTGAAAATTTTGAATATTATTTATAAATAAATGTTTTATTATTTTTATTATAAATTTTGAAATAATTCCATAGATTCTCCTTGTTTTGAGGGCTTGAGTAATTTCCTCCTAACTTTTTATGGAAAAAAAATATAGCATGATATTGCGGTTCATTAGGCTCATGATTTTTTTATTCACATTTTCCATCTCTTGAATCTATAGAAAACTCATCACGATGATAACACAGATAACACATCAAAATGTGTTTTTGAATATGAGTACTACAAAGAACTATACATACATATATAGTGATGGTTCGATCTATAATGGTCATACTTCACGTAGTACTTACAAAAGAGTCATTTTTAGTTTAGGTTCATGGATGAGCAAAGGATCTACACTTAAAAATTTTCTCCACAACATCACATAACTTGATAAAATCTCTAGAATGTCTTATTATTCCCTGCAAGTAGGGAATATTGTAATCGCTTGTGTTTTGGTTTCCGTGCTACGGTAATTGCATATTTTTGCTATATAGTTTTAAAAAAAAATTACCAGTATTTCTAATGTTTTTTTACTTACCCCTCTTATTGTAAAATTAACTTTTTACTTCTACCGTTCTGACAACTCTGACATCTCAGTTCTGACCACTACTCTCTCTAACATCTTTGAAATCTGGTGCACCTTCCAGTTGGCCTATAATGATCCTCGGGGCTATCTACATGCAGGATTGTGGATATTTGCATGCTATCTCTCTGGCATGCATTGGGAGCCTCGGGAGCCTGGATATTTGCATGAATGCATCTGTCTCAATGCATGTATCTTAAAATCTTCTAGCTATAACACAAACAATCGATCAACTATAATGTCTTTGAGCTATAATCTAAATTTGTTGGATTCCCATTCATAAGTGCATTGCGAATCCTTTTCGTTGAAGATAGATAAGCTCCAAGAAAATTACAGAGCCATGAATATGGATCTGTAATCTCACCAACTGCGTGTCCAGATCATCTATGGGCTCCATGACGGTATCGTGGACAATGAGTTGAATCAAGGCTTTTATAGTGAAACCACTGGGAACATTACAGAGCAAAGGGCTCAAAATGATGCAGAATCCAGAGAGGATAATCTTGCTTCTTCATTGCAAGAGTTGCAGTGCAGTGTTGTGCCTCCCTCACCTGGTTTCATGTGGCAGTATGATATCAAGCACGACTATTACTACGAAGGGACCAACAACTCCACATTGCAAATTTCACCAGACCCACTGGCTAAAGTATCTCAAAGCCCTGAAGTGTTAGGGTTAATGTAAATGACGATATCTGTCCCTTGCTCAAACCTAATACTATGAGGTAAGAACCATTTACACATTAGTAAATCTGCTATTACATTTAATATTTGGAGTTGGAGAATTAATATATAATGAAATATAGACCAATTGCATGAACCCCGGTAAACCATATCAATAAATATTAGAACTAAAATATATGCATGTCAATTGGTTCAATCCTAGAAGAATATTCCATTAATTTCTAGAGGGTGTTTTACTGCTATGCAATAGGCCGGAGAATAGGGTGGCTAATCAATATACTAGTTCAAAGAGGAGAATTCGAAGCATCCTGGCCAAATAATAGCTTTAATTTCCCGTCAAAATTTCTATTCTAGTGTAATTGTAAACTATCGTATTGCTTCATACACCAGTTTTTGGTGGCATACTGTTTATGTAGGTTTGTACGAAGATCAAGTCTGGCTTGGACTCTACATAAGTAGCCCTGTTTCATAGTGGCTTCCACTGCCAACCCCTCCCTATGAGGAAACTCTGGAAACTCTACTACCCAAACACGTTATCACGAGTGCAAGGAATTGCGTGTGGGTTTACTGTTGAAGTGTTTTTCTTAATGCTATTGGACATCAGAAGCAACTAGGATTATCAAATGTCAATGCAAAATAATATCACGAATCCCAAACAATATATAGAAATAGTAATCGAATAAACACATGCATTCCTTCATAAAAAAATTCAGTATCTATGATATCATTTTTGAAGTATGGGATTCAACACTTCAGTTCATGGCAGGTTTCAGATCAAACCATCATTAGATAGAGAAATGCGATGGAACTTATATTTCAGACTGGCGAACACTCAATGAATTCCAATAGTTTGATTGCTTTGCTCCCGTAACTTAATAATACTAATAACAGCATAAAATTGCAATCGTCTACTATCACCACAAGCGGCGAAATCGAGGTTTTTTGTACTTGCAAAGAGGCAGAAAACAGAACAGAAGGGTATGATATTAAAAACTGTAACAGGGTGTCAACAATGGATAAGTTTTGATACTATGACAATGAATGAGGAATGGACAATACTTGTAACTAAATTCATATCGCCGCCCTCCATTCAGATCCATTCCATCCAATTCCACACACACTAAGTGAGCTAAACTCTAAACTCTAGACCATTTGCACTAATTTTTTTAAAATTCTGACAAAAATTTAGCAAGAATTGAAATTGTAGTTTTAGTTTGTTGAAATTACATAATGCTAATTATAGAGAAATTACATAATGTGAATTATAGAGAGGGATGAATCTATTTTTACAACCAAAATTGAATTTTCAACAATCAAAATCTTAATTTCAGCATTTTGACAAATTCAGCCAACAAAAATGCAAATGGTCTGGAGTTTAGCTCACTCAGCTAGGCTTCACGGGATACTGATCACCCATTTCCTTCGTTGTCGAAATTTCTCTTATTGTGACGTCATCCACAAAGAATCTGCAAAAAGTAAAACAAAATATATTACAGTGCAAAACCCTAAAAAAGAGATGTTGCAGTGGTAGAAGCTATTTAACATGAGAAAGAATCTGCAAAAAGTTAGAAGAGATGGCTATCATAAAATAACTATATTTAACATCAAAAGGAAAGAACCTGCAAAAAGAAGAGATGTTAGTGTGGTGGACGCTATATGAAGAAGTCATCGAATAGGTATATTTGATAGAGCCTGTTGTTGCCTTTCACACACCTGGGTTACATGGCAGAAATCTTCAAGCCACTTGGTGTGTCCTTGGGGGCAAGTCTCGAGTAAAGGCTGTCACCTTGTGCTTGACTCCTTCGTTTAGGCTCAACTCCTAATGAAGCCAAGGGGGGTAGACCCTATTAAGTTACTAAGGCAAAATTATTTAGTATGATGATATTAAAGAGTAATTTTTTTAGGAGTTTCGATTTTAACAATTGTAAACAACAAATAACATGATGAGATAATCACAAGTAAGCACGAAAATGACACCCAATCACATATAACTTGAAAGAAATAAACAATTGACCAGTGCCTTGAAAATGGAGTCGAAAAACAATTAAGAGTGCTTGCAAGTGTTGGAATGAATGTTCAAGCAATTGTATCTTGGTTAATTTTAAATTAATGTAAGAAGATGAGTAATTCCAGATATACCTAGCGGGTACTTGAAGTATGTCCAAAAATAAACCGTGACGGCTACCCACAAGAAATATGTGGGCTAAATGGAGTCTCTGAGGCTATTTTTCATAATGCACCTGAAGGTGTAACAAATATCGGTGCCCTGAGGTCACTTTTTAGGAGTTCCCGCTTCCTTTGGGTATTTTTTCACCGTAATGGTTTCATTGAGGCATTGGATTTTTGCCTAATGGTTTGTCAATTTTGGGGGAGTGAATCCTAATTATTCTAGTCACTCAACTACTTTTGATGCAGCTTGACTGATCGGATGAACCGCATCCAACCACAAAGCACACACACTGGAGTCTTCGTTATTTTTAGTAAATTTTAAGATAGGTGTTCTTGTTAAAAAGAAAACCCTCTAGGAACCTCTTTCGATCCAAGTGGATCTCAATCAGGAAATCAAGGAGGGGTTAATTTTATTATGGCTAATGAAAAAATTGATGAAAAATGAATCAAAGATACACAACGCCGGTTTTCTAATTAGTCCTACCACGCATATCTTCCCCCTTGCAGGTCAATCAGGAAGTCATGGGGTAAGTAGTATGATTAATTTTGAAATTAAAGTATGGAATAATGAAAAATTATATCAAAGTATACAATCCTGCATGTCAGTACTAAACTAGAGCAGAAAAAAGGAAAAAAAGGAAAAAAGTGAAACGGACGCAGATCCCCCCTTGGGAGATGGGGAGCGGGATCGAAAGAGCCTACTCAAAAATATTTTATTTTATTATTATTGGTTACAATATCAAAAATCTGAAATATCAGAAACCTCTTGGTCCTTATACGGGATGAAACCAAGATCTTACAACTCTCCAAAAATTTTAAAATTTAGTGAAAGGGGAGACCCCTGGGGGGATTTGAACACTCCTAAGGCCACTTTCGAACAACAACTTCTTTTATTTTCTTTTACACCTGATAAAAAATAGCAAGCATGTTATAATAACATATGCCCAAAATCACTTTAAGATTACCTTTGGATCAACCTACCTTAACTCAAAAAAGATTAAGTTAAAACTAGCTAAACAGGTGAAAAAGGAACCAAGAAAAGCAAGATTTCCTTGGGATCTTGGCTTGCTGTTCGTGCAGCCAATGAAATATGCACTAATTTCTAGATTTAATCTTTTTAAAACATAAAAGGAAATCTAGAGCATGCAACCTACTGATTTTCTTTAACTTGCCATGCAAAATGGGCGATTTCCTTATGCTAGATCTAGAATGCTTAATGATGCTTTTCAGAATTGAGATCTAGACTATGAGCTTTGAAATAGAGAATATATGTAAATTTTACTTTTATATAACAGATCCAAATGATAACAAATATTTCGAACACAGTAACCAGGTAAGAAAAATGATTTTATAAAGAAAAGAGAATAAGACGAGAGAAGGTCGGCTCGTTGCTTGAATGGAACAAGCTGAAAGGAGGCCCTTTTGTGGAGCACTGAGGGACAAAGTCTTGAGCTTATTGGATAAGTAATGGCATCAATCTTGATCCACACCTTTGTCCAATCGGGAACTTGCGACTAGATAACACAAGCCTACACAACACCTTGTGAGATCTAGATATAGATGTATAAAGCAACAAAAATGAAAGATCATGCAAAAAAAATCTTATTTAAGCATATAAATGAAATTATTGAGCATACATAATATGGATAAACAAGAGAAAGTAATCAACTTGACTATTTTACACCCTTACTTGATTCAACTGAATCCTTGAAGCCAGAAAACAAAACCAGCACATAAATTGGAAAGAAATTGTAGTTACCACATTAGCAGCATGACGCTGGGAATCCACACAAACACATGCACTACACGGTATAGCCTCCAAAGATTTTTTATTCACAATAAAAATATAACAGTATTACAATGGAAACAGCTCCTCAATCCAACTCTAACTAGCTTGGAAGAGGTATCCCAAGCTTTATTTATACAAAAAACAGGAGATCCATGCCAGGGGGGGCGCAAATCCAAAGGAGATAGACCACTGCAGTTGAAGGAGAGTCAATCAATGCCAATCTGAAGTCGAACTGAGCCTACTTGTCAATCGGGGGGTTGATTGAGCTAACACATCAACCCATAGACTGACACATTAATCCACAGAGCTTCCAGGAGAGCCCACACATGTGGAGGAGAGAGAGAGGGCGCAATTCCCCATAAAGGATGCTAAATATCAACTTTGGCTCTGTCCAAATCACCTCCTTCAGTTAAGGATTTGTCAGATCTAATCAATCTGGTTCATATCTGAATGATTTCAATCAAATCGGCTAAGAATCCACTGATCTGGGATTTTGGATTTGCTCCATTATTCATCAATTTATTAATTAAAATAATCAATAATTGATTTTTGGGGTTTTCTGACCTGAGTGATGGAAAATCACTTAAAACTTGAAAAAAGTGGGGTCATGGGTTTACATGGTGCTCTTAGCTTGAAAATGAGCACCTACATGACTGAAACTAATTATTTGGCCCACTTTTATTACAAAACCAAATTTTCCAATTAAACTATTAAAAAATAGCCTAAGTTTTGGAAAAATTAAATTTTAATAAAAAACACTGAAAAATAGCCTAAGGTGACATCTAGGCCATAGACTAGTTCAAAAGGGCTCCTCTTGGTTGAACTTTTCTTTGTGATTCTATCGGCCCATAATGAAAATTTGATCTTGCTATCCCAAGCCTTCGTATTGTCACCCACAATTTTCTTGATTATGGTCATTAAGTTCTTGTTACTTGACTCAGCTAGACCATTTCCTTGGGGATAATAATTGGATGAATGGGATAGGACAATGTTGTACTTGAAACAAAAGGATGACATCTCGGAGCAAACAATGCACGGACCATTATTTGTGATGATTCTAGCTGGCACATCGAATCTTGTGATAATATTATCTTCTAAGAAATCCATGACTATAGCATCAGTTGCCTTCTTGGTGGGTGTTGCCTCTACCCACTTGGTGAAATAATCAGTGGCGGTAAGAATCCAAGAATAACCATTTCCTGAGTTATCTTTGAACTTACCGATGAAATCAAGACCCCACTACTGGAAAGGGGCTTGGACTACTATTGGATTTAAAGGCAAGGATTTCATTTGTTGCTTTCCAGTGAATAACTAACACTGGGGGCTTGATCATATGTTTGGAATTCTAATTAGATTAGTTTTTTTTTAAATAAGGTTTTTTATAACTTTATATAGAGAAAGGGGGATGGCTAAGGCATATACAATGAGATTGAGATTGGGCCATGGTCTGAAATATTTATGTTTTTCAAAGTTATGTAATATTTTTGAAAATTTTTAGTGATGAATATTTTTGAAAATTTTGAATATTATTTATAAATAAATGTTTTATTGGTTTTATTATAAATTTTGAAATAATTCCATAGATTCTCCTTGTTTGAGGGCTTGAGTAATTTCCTCCTAACTTTTTATGGGAAAAAAATATATAGCATGATATTGCGGTTCATTAGGCTCATGATTTTTTTTATTCACATTTTCCATCTCTTGAATCTATAGAAAACTCATCACGCTGATAACACAGATAACACATCAAAATGTGTTTTTGAATATGAGTACTAGAAAAGAACTATACATACATATATAGTGATGGTTCGATCTATAATGGTCATACTTCAAGTAGTACTTACAAAAGAGTCATTTTTAGTTTAGGTTCATGGATGACAAAAGGATCTACACTTAAACATTTTCTCCACAACATCACATAACTTGATAAAATCTCTGGAATGTCTTATTATTCCCTGCAAGTAGGGAATATTTTTTTTTAACAGAAACTATGAACATAAATATATAAAAGGGGGCTGCGCACAGCCATGCGTTACAGAGATGGTAGCTTCAGCAGAAAATGTACATCAAAAGGGCTGTCAAAGAGGACCAGCCATGGGATTGTCCAAAATGCCCTGCAAACTGACTGTTCAAAGCTTCTAAGACTGCTATAGGGGTAAACCCTTACGAACTTAAAACAGATAAGGAGGCAAAAAAACATTAAGCATAGCTTAGAGGGAACAGATTACTACATATTCCTGTTGTTTCTCGGCTGGACTACTGACTCCTCTTCCATGGGGAGGGCCGCTTCAGCAACTTCGCCATTGATTTCGCCATTAACTCGACTGGCCTAATGCATTTCAATGAATCTCTGCAGGTCCTCTTGAATTCTGTCCATTTTTCCATGCATAACCCGAAGGCTGCTCTCATTATCGTCAATGCGGGCGTCGTTATTGCTCACTTGCTGGGAAGTATAGCTTACTGTTTCAGCCATCTTCTTTATCTCCTCACTCATTGCTTTGGTATCCACAACGTTAATGGCCAGAAGCTCATATAGCCGGCGAAGATTCTTCTTGAGATCCACCCAATCGCCTCCGTGAGCCATACCTTTAACCCCAGGTGAAATGGACAGACTACCAAACAAATTTATAGGCACGCTGACAGAATTACCTGAAGTTCTACGATGAATCTTGATTGTAGAGAAGAGAGAATTGAGCACCTCTAACTCATATGACAACGAGAATTTACCTGCCTGGTAGAGGCCCGAGGATCCCACAACGCCCAGCACCCTGCTCTGCCCGGAGTCCAAAACCCAAACGCTTCCTGTGTCCCTTTGCTCAGCAAGCCGAAACTCTGGCTGACTAAATCCTGCACCAGAGGACAATACTGCCAAGACGAGCCAGTCTTTCACCAACGAACGCGATATTGGGAGAACCTTCCAGGGGAGGGCCTGCAGCCACCCTTCGCTAACACCTAGGACCACCTGCCCCAGTATTCTTTGAATTTCGAATATGCCAGAGGTTGCAGAGGAGGAGTTCCGGAGCGACATTCTGGAGTCGAAGATGGAGGAAGGACCGGGATAAACAAAACTCCAAACGTGCGAGAGGTAAATGCGAAGACTCCAGAGGAGTGCAGGCATTAAGACGGACATGACCGATTGCTTGGAGGTTCGAGGAGGGATACACGCGGTGCGGGGAGGAGCATGGACATTTAAAAGCATGCAGCCGGCGAAGGACAGCAGCAGCGGGGAGGCGTAAATGCATGGGGTGAGGAGGCACGAAGAGTGGGAGGGGTGAAGAGGGATGGGTGAACCCATACCCCAAACACAAAGCCTTATCCACCTTAGGCTTAGGCATAAAACCTTAGGAATAGGCAAAAAACAAAGCCTTCTCTTCCTTATCAAGAGGACAATCCAAATTTCAATATGTAATGTGAGCCAAATGCATATTGCATGAATCATTAAGGAATATAATGGTGGGAGGGAGGATCCCCATCCAGTTTAAAAACTCCTTGTGAGAGAGTTGCCCCAATGTTAGCCATAGCGTCAGCATCTTTATTGTTGGTTCTAAGGATGTGGTAGGCC
>LPNX010879656.1:139158-203866 GCA_001517045.1 Pseudotsuga menziesii | reverse complement strand
GAAGTCTTTTGCTCTTTGAATATAACCCTGTTTCTGGCCAACCAGATTTGCCAGCATAAATTTTTAGGGATGGCGGCCCAAAGACGACCCAAGATTGGTTTATTACTTAATGAGCCTGGATAATAGTTATTCCACTCCTTATAGAGCTGTATGAAGCTGCCAGGGAGGTGAAAATTCATACCTTGAGGAAGGACTGATCCCCATACAAGAAGGGAGACTTTGCATTGGAGGAAGAGGTGAATCGAGGACTCTTCTTCAGAGTTACACAATGGACACCGAGAGGGCCCATTTATGCCTCTTTTCCTAAGGTTTTCTGCTGTGAGGAGCTTATTGTGGCAGAGAAGCCAGATGAAGCTGTTGACCTTGGGAATGCAATCTGTTCTCCACACCTTCTTCCAGAGTCGATCTGTGCCATCGCTTTCCCTGGAGATTCTTTTGTAGCCTTCCTTGATGCTGTAATTCCCCGATTCCCCCCAACCAAGTCGGTCCTTCGCTGCAGCCTTTGAAGGGGACATTCCGTGATGCAAGTAGGGAATATTGTAATCGCTTGTGTTTTGGTTTTCGGGCTATGGTAATTGCATATTTTTATTATATATTTTAAAAAAAATTTTACCAGTGTTTCCAATGTTTTTGTACTTACCCCTCTTATTGTAAAATTAACTTTTTACTTCTACCGTTCTGACAACTCTGACATCTCGGTTCTGACCACTTATCTCTCTGACATCTTTGAAATATGGTGCACCTTCCAGCTGGCCTATAATGATCCTCAGGGTTATCTGCATGCAGGAGCATGGATATTTGCATGCTATCTGTGTGGCATGCATTGGGAGCCTCGAGAGCCTGGATATTTGCATGAATGCATCTGTCTCAATGCATGTATCTTAAAATCTTCTAGCTGTAACACAAACAATCGATAGACTATAATGTCTTCGAGTTGTAATCTAAAGTTGTTGGATTCCCATTCATAAGTGCATCATGAATCCTTTTCGTTGAAGATAGATAAGCTCCAAGAAAATTATAGAGCTGAGAATATGGATCTGTAATCTCACCAACTGCATGTCCAGATCAGCTATGGGCTCCATGATGGTATCATGGGCGATGAGATAAATCAAGGATTTTATAGAGAAACCACTAGGAACATTACAGAGCAAAGGGCTCAAAATGATGGAGAATCCAGAGAGGATAATCTTGCTTCTTCCTTGCAGGAGTTGCAGTGCAGTGTTGCGCTTCCATCACCTAGTTTCATGTGGTAGTATGATATCAAGCACGACTATTACTATGAAGGGACCAACAACTCCACGTTGCAAATTTCACCAGACTCGTTGGCTAAAGTATCTCAAAGCCCTGAAGCGTTGGGGTTAATGTAAATGACGATATCTCTCCCTTGCTCAAACCTAAAACTATCAGATAAGAACCATTTACAGATTCATAAATCTATTATTACATTTAATATTTGGAGTTGGAGAAGTAATATATATTGACGTATAGACCAATTGCATGAACCCCGGTAAACCATATCAATAAATATTAGAACTGAAATATATGCATGTCAATTGGTTCAATCCTAGAAAAATATTCCATTAATTTCCAAAATGGTATTTCACTGCTATTCAATAGGCCGGAGAACAGGATGGCTAATCAATATACTAGTTCAAAGAGGAGAATTCGAAGCATCCTGGCCAAATAATAGCTTTAATTTCCCGTCAAAATTTCTATTCTAGTGTAATTGTAAACTATCGTATTGCTTCATACACCAGTTTTTGGTGGCATACTATTTATGCAGGTTTGTGCGAAGATCAAGTCTGGCTTGGACTCCACATAACTAGCCTTGTTTCATAGTGGCTTCCACTGCCAACCCCTCCCCATGAGGAAACTCTGGAAAATCTAATACCCAAACACGTTATCACGAGTGCAAGGAATTGCGTGTGGTTTTACTGTTGAAGTGTTTTTCTTAATGCTATTGGACATCAGAAGCAACTAGGATTATCAAATTTCAATGCAAAATAATATAACAAATCCCAAACAATATATAGAAACATCAATTGAATAAACACATGCATTCCTTCATAAAAAAAATTAGTATCTATGATATTGTTTTGGAGTATAGGATTCGGCACTTCAGTTCATCACAGGTTTCATATCAAACCATCATTAGACTGGCAAACACTCAACGACTTCCAATAGAATGATTGATTTGCTCTCGTAACTTAATAATAAAAATAACAGCATAAAATTGCAATCGTCTACCACCACCACACGCGGCGAAATCAAGGTTTTTTGTACTTGCAGAGAGGTAGAAAACAGAACAGAAGGGTATGATATTAAAAACTGTAACAGGGCATCAACAATGGATAAGTTTTGATAGCATGACAACGGATGAGGAATGGAGAATACTTGTAACTAAATGTGTATTGCCGCCCTCCAGTCAGATCCATTCCATCCAATTCCACACACACTAAGTGAGCTAAACTCTAAACTCTAGACCATTTGCACTATTTTTTTTTTTAAATTCTGACTAAAATTTAGCAAGAATTGAAATTGTACTTTCAGTTTGTTGAGATTACATAATGCTAATTATAGAGAAATTACATAATGCGAATTATAGAGAGGCCTAAATCTATTTTTACAACCAAAATTGAATTTTCAACAATCAAAATCTTAATTTCAGCATTTCGACAAATTTAGCCAACAAAAATGCAAATGGTCTGGAGTTTAGCTCACTCAGCTAGGCTTCACGGGATACTGAACACCCATTTCCTTCATTGTCGGAATTTCTCTTATTGTGACGTCATCCACAAAGACTCTGCAAAAAGTAAAACAAAAGATATTACAATGTAAAACCCTAAAAATGAGATGTTGCAGTGGTAGAAGCTATTTGACATGAGAAAGAATCTGCAAAAATTTAGAAGAGATGGCTATCATAAAATAAGTATATTTAACATCAAAAGGAAAGAACCTGCAAAAAGAAGAGACATTAGTGTGGTGGACGCTATATGAAGAAGGCACCGAATAAGTATATTTGATAGAGCGTGTTGCCGCCTTTCACACACCTGGGTTACGTGGCAAAAATATTCAAGCCACTCGGTGTGTCCTTGGGGGCAAGTCTCGAGTTAAGGCCGTCACCTTGTTCTTGAATCCTTCGTTTAGGCTCAACTCCTAACGAAGCCAAGGGGGGTAGACCCTATTAAGTTACTAAGGCAAAATTATTTAGTATGATGATATTAAAGAGTAAGTTTTTTAGGAGTTTCGATTTTAACAATTGTAAACAACAAATAACATGATGAGATAATCACAAGTAAGCACGAAAATGACACCCAATCACATATAAATTGAAAGAAATAAACAGTTGACCAGTGCCTTGAAAATTGAGTCGAAAAACAATTAAGAGTGCTTGCAAGTGCTAGAATGAATGTTGTGCAATTGTATCTTGGTTAATTTTAAATTAATGTAAGAAGATGAGTAATTTAACTTAGGCGAGGGGACTCCAGATATACATAGGGGGTACTTGAAGTATGTCCAAAACTAAACTGTGACGGTTACCCACAAGGAATATGTGGGATAAATGGAGTCTCTGAGGCTATTGTTCATAATGAACCTGAAGGTGTAACAGAGATCGGCGCCCCGAGGTCACTTTTCAGGAGTTCCCTCTTCCTTTGGGTATTTTGCCACTGTAATGGTTTGATCGAGGCGTTGGATTTTCGCCTGATGGTTTGTCAATTTGGGGAGAGTGAATCCTAATTATTCTAGTCACTCAATTTCTTTTGATGTAGCTTGACTGATCGGATGAACCGCATCCAAGTACAGAGCATACATACTGGATGTCTTCATTATTTTTAGTAAATTTTAAGATAGGTGTTCTTGTTAATAAGAAAACCCTCTAGGAACCTCTTTCAATCCAAGTGTATCTCAATCGAGGAATCAAGGAGGTGTTAATTTTATTATGGCTAACTAAACAATTGATGAAAAAGGAATCAAAGATACACAACTTCGCTTTTCTAATTAGTCCTACCATGCATCTATTTCCACTTGCGGGTCAATCGAGAAGTCGTGGGGTAAGTAGTATGATTAATTTTGAAATTAAAGTATGGAATAATGCAAAATTATATCAAAGTATACAATCCTACATGTCAGTACTAAACTAGAGCAGAAAAAGGGAAAAAAGCAAAAAAAGTGAAACGGACGCAGATCCCCCCTGGGGGGATGTGGAGCGGGCTCGAAAGATCCTACTCAAAAAATATTTTCTTTTATTATTATTGGTTACAATATTAGCAAGATGAAATATCAGAAACCTCTTGGTCCTTATTCGGGATGAAACCAATATCTTACAACTCTCCAAAAATTTTAAATTTTAGTGAAAGGGGAGACCCCTGGGGGGGTTTGAACGCTCCCAAGGCCACTTTCGAACAGCAGATTCTTTTCTTTTCTGTTACACCTGCTAAAAACCAGCAAGCATGTTAGAATAAAATATGCCCAAAAGCACTTTAAGAGTACCTTTGGATCATCCTACCTTAACTCAAAAAAGATTAAGTTAAAACTAGCTAAACAGTTGAAAAAGGAACCAAGGAAAGCAAGCTTTCCTTGGGATCTTGGATTGCTGTTTGTGAAGCCAATGAAATATGCACTAATTTCTGGATTTAATATTTTTAAAACATAAAAGGAAATCTAGAGCATGCAACCTACTGATTTTCTTTAACTTGCCATGCAAAACAGATGATTTCCTCATGCTAGATCTAGAATGCTTAATGATGCTTTTCAAAATTGAGATCTAGACTATGAGCTTTGAAATAGAAAATATATGTAAATTTTACTTTTATATAATAGATCCAAATGATAACAAAGATTTCGAACACAGTAACCAGGTAAGAAAATTGATTTTTTTTTTAAAGAGAAGAAGAGGAGAGAAGGTCGGCTCGTTGCTTGAATGGAACAAGCTGAAAGGAGGCCCTTTTGTGGAGCGCTAAGGGACAGATTCTTGAGCTTATTGGATAAAGAATGGCGTCAATCTTGATCCACACCTTCGTCCAATCAGGAACCTGCAACTAGATAACACAAGCCTGCACAACACCTTGTGAGATCTAGATATACATGTATAAAGCAACAAAAATGAAAGATCATACAAAAATAATCTTATTTAAGCATATAACTTAAATTATTGAGCATACATAATATGGATAAACAAGAGCAAGTAATCAACTTGACTAGTTTACAGCCTTACTTGATTCAACTGAATCCTTGAAGCCAAAAAACAAAAGCAGCACATAAATTGGAAAGAAATTGCAGTTACCACATTAGCAGCATGACGCTGGGAATCCACACAAACACATGCACTACACGGTATAGCCTCCAAAAAAAAATTATTCACAATAAAAATATAATAGTATTACAATGGAAACAGCTTCTCAATCCAACTCCAACTAGCTTGCAAGAGGTAGCCTGAGCTTTATTTATACAAAAACAGGAGATCCAGCCCGAGGGGGGGCGCAAATCCCAAGGAGACAGACCACTGCAGCTGAAGGAGAGTCAATCAATGCTGATTTGAAGATGAACTGAGCCTACTTGTCAATCGGGGGGATGATTGAGCTGACACATCAACCCACAGACTGACACATCAATCCACAAAGCTTCCAGGAGAGCCCACACATGTGGAGGAGAGAGAGAGGGCGCAATTCCCCATAAAGGATGCTAAAGATCAACTCTGGATCTGTCCATATCACCTCCTTCAGTCAAGGATTTGTCAGATCCAGTCAATCTGGTTCAGATTTGACTGATTTCAATCAAATCGGATGAGAATCCACTGATCTAGGATTTTGGATTTGCTCCATTATTCATCAATTTATTAATTAAAATAATCAATAATTGATTTTTGGGGTTTTCTGACCTAAGTGATGGAAAATCACTCAAAACCTGAAAAAAGTGCGTCCATGGGTTTACATGGTGCTCTTAGCTTGAAAATGAGCACCTACATGACTGAAACTGATTATTTGCCCCACTTTTATTACAAAACCAATTTTTCCAATTAAACTATTAAAAAATAGCCTAAGTTTTGGAAAAATTAAATTTTAATAAAAAGTGACTGAAAAAATTAAAAATTTAAAAAGGTTGAAAAAACCTAGGGGGACTTAGACATGTTCATATGGCTCGACCATGATGCCTAGCATGTTTATACATTGACACATAGACTCTAATAACCTCACTAGGCCTAAATGCCAAGTCGACCACCCCAACTTTGGAGGTATGGAGTGAAAAACTTAGAAATTATTAGTCGTTTATTCAACAACCAATAATAACCAAGGGAAGAAACACCTTGGGCCGATCGGATTGACAAATAAAGTCTAAGAGATCGAGTCTTTTATAGACACTATCATGCTAGAACATTTATTACAATTTCCCCATGGGGTATGAACATGTGATATAGTACAACAAAGCTTCCCAGAAGCAAGACTGAAGGTCTTCTGAAGTCCGAACAAGTTATCCTTGTCCGGTTCACCAGGCTCACTTGATAAAAAAACCACTAAGTACAACTTAGGTGGTAACATTCTCGCTCCATCTAGGGACACATTCTCCGACTAATCTTCTATTCAGGGGAGAGGATGTGAGAACTCCAGAATATCTGGATCCTGCATAGCAATTAGAGTTTGTCAGTAACATGTATATATAAAAAATCAACTATAAAAGCAAACTAATGTACATAATTAGTCTATGATGTGCAAAAAGGGAATATTTTACAAAACTAATCTATAAAAGAAAAAATTTCGAGATTAGAAACATGGTACAAAATACCTAATACACGAATATCTATAATACAACAATATGGTACATAAAATTTAAAAGTACATGCAGGGCAAGGTTTAGAAATTGGCCATGGCACCATCGATGCCAATAAAGGCATCAAATTGTCTCGGCGAAGAACATTTTGAGGAGGAAACCATTCACTGGTAGGCTCAACCTTTCTCCTTCTAGATCATTTAGATAGAAAGAATTCGTTCTTGCCACTTCATCAATGATGTACGGTCCCAACCATAAGCTGTCAAACTTTCCATGTTTCCCAGGTTTCTCTTGTCATTTGTCCCAACGCAAGACTATGTCACCTACTTAAAAGGATCCCAGTCGGGTAGATCTATCAAATGTTCTCTTGACCTTGTCTAAGTTTCTAATACTTTGGTTAAGGGAATTTCTTCTACTCTCATCTAACTTGATCAACTAGTTTATTCTGTTCTGAATGGCCTCCTAATCTTAGCTGAAGGTCTGGAGAAGCTGATACACTAGAAGCTTTAAATGGACCGGTAAGGTGACATCTAGGCCATAACTAGTTCAAAATGGCTCCTCTCGGTTGAACTTTTCTTTGTGATTCTATCAGCCCATAATGCAAATTTGATCTTGCTATCCCAAGCCTTCTTATTGTCACCCACAATTTTCTTGATTATGGTCATTAAGTTCTTGTTACTTGACTCAGCTAGACCATTTCCTTGGGGATAATAATTGGATGAATGGGATAGGACAATGTCGTACTTGAAACAGAAAGATGACATCTCGGAGGAAACAAAGCACAGACCATTATCTGTGATGATTCTAGCTGGCACACCGAATCTTGTGATAATATTATCTTCTAATAAATCCATGACTATAGCATCGGTTTCCTTCTAGGTGGGTATCGCCTCTACCCACTTGGTGAAATAATTAGTGGCGGTAAGAATCCCAGAATAACCATTGCTCGAGTTATCTTTGAACTTACAGATGAAATCAAGCCCCCACTGCTGGAAAGGGGCTTGGATTACTATTGGATTTAAAGGCAAGGATTTCATTTGTTGCTTTCCGGTAAATAACTGACACTGGGGGCAAACTCTAAAAGCCTTGTGCACATCTAAAAATAGCTTTGCCCAATAGTAGCATGCTCTAAGGATTTTATGGGCGGTTGTTCTTGCTGCAAAATGTCCACCACAAAATCATGAATGGAACTCAACCATGAGTATTTTGGACTCCGGTTCATTGACACATCTAAGTATTAAACCATCGGGGTTTCTCCAACCCAAACCATCTTTTGTTAAACAATACTTAGTTTCTTTTAACCTTAATGCTCTTCTTTTATGGCAAAGTAAGTGATCGGGGCATGTAAGGTTGCGGAGGAAAAATATGATATCGGTATACCAAGGGTGCTGCTCTAATCTCTAAAGCTCATCTGATACACTTTGTTCTAAATCACTGTTCCGGCAGATTATTCCTAAGGCCTTTTCATTTCCTTGGGTCAACATCTTTGCAAGGCCTTGTCCCTTAATTAACTTAGTAGGTTTTATCTCTAAATCATATTCTTGAATCTTTGAAACCGACTTACCCCTGATTTCTAGACAATCTTGTTTAGACATGATATCCTTGGCAGCAACATGGGGTACATACCCAATGATTTTGGAGTAACCTACATAAGTCCTGAAATGTTTAAGGGACTTGACAAGAGCATAAGCCTGTTTCTCCATGGTGGGATACTTCAACTCTGAATTTTGCAAGGCTCTACTCATAAAGGCTATAGGTTGCTCTTGTCCCTCCTTATTCTTTTGAAGCAAAACACCGGCAATGGTGTCTTCTGAGGCAAAGGAAAATATATGGAATTCCTTGGAATAATCTAGACTGATCAAGATTGGGGACATGGATATGGCATTTTTGATAGACTTGAAAGCAACTTTCCCTTCATCCGTCCACTCAAACTTAGCGTCTTTCTTTAATAACTTTTGTAGAGGTTTCATTAATTCTGCTAAATTTGGGATGAATCTTCTTATGAAATTGATTTGACCATTGAAAGGCTGGAGAGCTTTTAGATTTTGGGGCAAGGGGACTCTCGTAATGGCTTCAACTCTCTCAGGATCAACCTTGACACCATCCTTAGAAATGATGTGCCCCAACAACTTGACTTCATTAACTCCAAAGATGGACTTGGCAAGGTTCAAGGAAATACCATATTTCCGACATCTTATGAAAACCAGCCTAAAATGACTTATGTGGTCAGATCTTTCCTTTGAAAAAACAGTTAAGTCATCTTGATATATCTTTTTCATTTATTTATTTATATTTATATTCTTATTCTTATTCTTATTTATTTTGATTTTGATTTTGATCATTAGAAAAGATGTTTATCACTAGAGCAATATTTTTTGCAATTCTAATAAAGCTTTAAAAATTATAATTAATTAAAAATATATTAAATAAAAAATCTAAAACTCCATATATCTAAATTACCATTATGACAAGAAGGAAATTTATTTGCAATTCTAATAAAGCTTTAAAAATTATAATTAATTAAAAATATATTAAATAAAAAATCTGAAACTCCATATATTTAAATTACCATTATAACAAGAAGGGAATTTGTATAAGATTTATTTTTAATATATTGTTACCTCAAGCAAACACTATTGAAGAATCCACTATTCATCCTAGTTAATTTTCCTCAAGCCCTCAACAATTTCATTGCCTATTGATTTTAACCATTATATTAGCTATCTTCACTAAATTGTATAAGTGGGTAGACCCCACAACATTTGGCACTACCAACAAAAAATATATCGTCTATGTTTTTATTATGGTTAAAATGTTTAGGTTTAAATAATTTATAATTGACATATATTTCAGGTTTTATAATCCTAAAAGCAAAGAATATGCAGCATTGCTGCTACCCCTTGTTTTATTTTAGTTTTATGTTGCACCTACGAATTCTTCAATTCATTAATATTGTAACAACAAAACACAATTTGACTCCAATGTCTCCTTGGGTTGGAATCAACTTTACAATGTGCAACTCACTTGAATGCTTCGATACACCTTACTAAGCACCTCTTGGAAATGCTCCTTCATGTTCATAACTTGAATGCTTCAATACACCTTACTAAGCACGGAAATGATCGTTCATGTTCATAATTATGCCAAACTTGAAGCTAGCTTGAAATACAAAGGTGTTCAGCTTTCAATTTATTATTAAGACTAGTAGTCAAATGAATTAGAATTCCATGGTTAAATTTAAAGATTCTATGATATTAAATATTTATAAAAATAAAATTGAATTAATCTTAAATATTGTAGAAAATTTAATTTATATATATACTTGATGAATTTTATTTTTATTATTCTTTTAACAAGTTCTTTTACACTTGATAATGTGTCGGTTGGGTGCATTTATTTAATAAGTATGAACATGGGAATTAGACTTGAGATAAAGTATATGAACATGGGAATTAGACTTGAGGAAAAGTACATGAACATTATGTACACGTCAACAGTCAAGTCGACTAGCGTGGGTATTGAATCCAAATCCGTGGGGCTACTTTGATGGGTTGAAGATTGATGGGTTGATAGCTCTTCCTCAATAATGTGTCGGTTGGGTGCATTTATTTAATAAGTATGAACATGGGAGTTAGACTTGAGGGAAAGTATATGAACATTATATGAACATGAACATGGGAATTAGACTTGAGGAAAAGTTTATGAACATTATGTACACGTCAACAGGCAAGTCGATGGGTTGATAGCTCTTCCTCAATAACTTTTCAAATTTATGGGTTGATGGGTTGATGGCTCTTCCTCAATAACTTTTCAAATTTGGAAGGTACGAAAATCCCACATAGAGTCGATGTGATGAGTGTATTTCACACTACTTTGAAGGTTAATTTGGAAGGTACGAAAAGCCCATATTGAGTCGACGAGTTCAGTGTATTTCACGCTACTTCTACCTTCAAAGTGGAGCCCAAGAGAGTGTACTACTTTGATGGGTTGATAACTCTTCCTCAATAACTTTTCAAATTTGGAAGGTACGAAAATCCCACATATTTCACGCTACTCTACTTTGAAGGTTAATTTGGAAGGTACGAAAATCCCACATAGAGTCGACGTGATCAGTGTATTTCACGCTACTTCTACCTTCAAAGTGGAGCCATCTACACAAGCAGTGACGATCTATCATTCAATTTACCCCCTTACAAGTGGTGTGTTGCTCTCACCCAGAAATGATAGTACCTCTATAACATCATCAAGTTGTCCACGGAGCGCAAGAGAGTGTACTATTTTGACACATTTTCGATTATTCTAAAAATTCCAAAAAGCATTACTAATTAATCAATGCTGGTTTAAACACTTAAACAATGAAATGTTGAAAAAACAACATGAATATTAATCACTTATGTTAGGTTTTTCTAGCTATCTGTTTTTAGTCGTTGTTTGTTTGATAAACCAAACATTCTTATGGCAAGGGATTCCCACTAATGTGTGAATTTTTTGATTTTTTTTTAATAATGTATCTTGGTAAGCTTTGAATATGATTCATTTTTAGTGATTCTTTGAAAATAAAAATACAAAATATTTTAGAATCATTTCGAAAGACTAATACAAAATGAGAAATTAATGACTAAAAAAATGACTAAGATCAGGCTATAAACGGCTATTTTTGAGTCGGCGACTAATAGTAGCTAATTTCCACTATCTTATAGTTAGTTGTATTTCACTTAGTCATCAATAGCTTGAATTATTAGTCATTGATTTAGTCATTGATAGTCAATGATTTAGTCAATGATTTAGTCACTAATTGCAACAATTAATGACTAAATATACGACTAAATAAACTACTACATGATAACATATTAATGACTAAGCTAAATACGACTAAGATACGGGAAATTAACTACTAATAGTCGTATATCTACTAATTTAGTCGTTTTGTAGTCACAAATTTATGATAAATAACAGAGCAATCAAACCACCAACCTCCTGCCTATAATTAGGCGAGCGCTCTACCATTGAGCTAGCGCCCTTTAAGAAGTTGTTATTGTTGACAATGATAGTATTCAAACCAATTTATGATAAGGTTAGCTGAGATTCCGTAGTGAGGATTCATGGCATAAATATACATAGACAAACTATATAATTATTACTATTACAACTTACCAGTACCTAGTATTTATGATAAACTAATTCTTGAGAACTATGTACAAATTTGAATATTCCTATTACCATTTGATGCAATATTAAGTGCAAGGTCTCAACATAAGATGTTTATACATGCAATGAACCAATGACCTAGTGTTAATTATGTTGTGTTAATTTCTTGAATATTTTTCAGGAAACTTGTTGAGCTAGCACTGAATATTCTTGGAAAGTGTATATGGCGGGTGGGGGTAGAGTTGTATGTGTTATTTCTTGCGTTGTTAAATTAAAGTCACTTGGATCTTATTGTGAAATAGATTGAGCTTTGCTTCTTGTCTTTCGAAAAATGTGACAATGTCCACTTAATTTTTTTCAGGACTTCTATAGGAAGAATAGGGATTACTCAAATATTTTAGATGAAGATGATGAACGTGAAGAAGTGGAAGAAGAGTATGAAGAGGAGGATGATGAAGATCCAGAACAATATGAAAAGTCAAAACCTAATGAAGACCCTGTTGCAGTTAGTGAACTCCAAGAATATTTAGAGAGGAGAGAACAATTGAAATAACTTGAGCGGAAGAAATTAAGGTAGAAACTGAAGCAAAAACTTTCCAACCAAACTTTTTTGGAAAGGGATTCAAATAGAAAGCTCCCATACAATGATGGGTAAGTTAACTATGTAATTGGAATTTTGTGGTAGACTTCCATTATTACGAATTGTTTCTAAGTTTTTGAGAATTCTAGTTTACAATATAATGGAATGCTATTTCATTGCAGCTATGGTTCTTTCTTTGGTCCTTCCGAAATAGTGGTTGCAAGAAGAGTTATTGTAGAAACACGTGCAAGGAATGATGCGAATTGTATTGCAGCAAAAGTTTCCAACTTGCACCCAAAAGTATTTTTCAAAACTCTTCTTGCTATTGTTTCTTAACATTTAGAAATATATTTAAATGTTAGTTTTGCTTATTTTCATTTATAAATATATTTTTATGTTACTTATTAGGTTTTATTTCATGTTACTTTTAATGGCTTTCCACCGATTTTTTTGCATGTTGGTTTTAGAGGGTATCTGAACCTAAATTAGATACAATATCTAAAGACAAAGATCCAACTCCACGCAAGGTTGTTGATGAGGTATACACGAAAACTAGAATGCAATGGAAATAATTAGAATTTGGTATGCTACTAGGTCAAACTGGTTTTCAAAGCAACCATTATTTGTGTGATAATACATGAAAAGAGCATCTTTAAAGTTTGTCCTCCATTTATCTCATTCCCGAAGTTACAATTATTGTATGGTTTCTTGAAAAGTGTCTTTTTTCACAATCTATTTGTGTCTCTATTTGCAAGTTCTCTTTTACAGACCAAGACAAAAACACAACAATTAAAATCAATAAGGGACTATTCCTTCTTCTTTTCTGACAATGCTGAAATTCTTGTACCTGATAAGGGTCCACGTCTGATCCTAAATATGCTACCGAATCCATACCAGGTAAGGCCAATTTTATAATTATTGAGATAAACCCATTGTTTTTAGCTCAAACATTTTTTATGAATCATTGAAATCATTTATTTTTATAGGTAATGTTAAACAAAAAAAAACAATTAGAAAAAATTCTATGGGGTATTAGAGAAATCTGTAGCATCCAATAAGCCAGTACCTTCTTCTAAGGAAATTAAAGGCATGGTAAAACCTTCTAGACAAATGTTTTCCAAGGCTGGTTCAACTACAATATCTCCACATTCCAGTCTAAATGGATCATCTAATCCAAAGAATCAAGTAGGTAAACTGAGATCTAGATTGGGGCATTCTATTATTCAGCATAATGGTTCCTTGCATAATCAAGGGAGCAATGGTGCAAAGGCTGTAAATCCTGGCAGTAATGTTGTAAAGGGTGTAAACTTAGATATTGTTAAGAGAAAGGAACCTTTACTAAACGGTAGCAAACTTGGGAAGGACCAACAACATTTATCAAACTCCCAACCTACAAATATGCAGAAGACATACCCTATTAAGGCTCCATCGCAAAAATTTCAAGTAGAGAAAAGAAAGCCTCCAGTGATGGCAAAGTCGTTGTCCAAACCAGTGCAAAAATTGGGAACAAAAGTCCCACCCAAACTAGAATCAAAACCAACACCAAGACCACCACCGAAACTGCTGCCTAAGTATCAGATTTGATGTATTCTATCTCAGTTCTGAACTTCTTTGTTTGTGCATTCTGATTTCAATTCAATGTTGTCTTGTTATCACATTTTAAATTGAGATCTCCTTTTCTTATTTCATCTTACAAGTAAATCCTGCAAAGGCCCCTCTATCTCGTGAGTCATGTTATGACCGACCCAAGAAGAGGAGGCCTTTAGATAATGACGATGATGATCTAGAAGATGAGGGAAACATTAGTAGCCTCATCAGACAGATGTTTGGGTAATGTCTCTTTTAATTTTTTTCCTTGTTAAATACTATTAACATGATTGAAATATGGCCCTTGATCTTTTGTTACTGTGGTTTTATTATAATGTCTTCTTGGCCTTTATTGATCCTAATAATTTCTTAATGCTTTTAAGTATAATCCAAATAAATATAAGCATATGGATGATGAGGATGACCGTGGCATGGAGGTTGGGTTTAGTACTATAAATGTTGAAGAGAGGCAGAGGTAATGTTTAGTGCTCTCCTTTGTGAAGTAGATAAGTTTCTTGTTTTATTTCTTCAGTCATTGAAGATGCACTTGAACATTGTGCTTATATTTGTTTTTTGCATGGTTGTATTTGCAGTGAAAAAGATTATAGGGAAGAGGATGAAAGGGAGTTGGCTCTAATTGAGGCGGAGGAAAGGGCTGAGAGGGAGAGAGCACTAAAGAGACAAAAATTGCAGAGAAAATAGTCACTGGGTAACAGAAAATGGAAGTGACGATTGTATGTGGTTGTAAAACTTCTTGGAAACATAAATTGTTGTCAGGGAATTTAATACAGAGGACATGAATCTATTACATGGTATCTATTATAGAGGACATGAATCTGTGAATAATTTGAGATGATCTAATGACAAGAAGATCGCATACATACAGATACCTGTCTATGGTCCTTGCAATGAGAGATATTAAGAATGCTGGCTCATCTGTCTTGATACGGTGACAATCTAGGTTCATTGTATAATTAACCTTTTTTGCAAAAAGAAAGCAAACGTCATCCAATGCTGTTGCTTAAATCATGGATGATGGAACCTATGTTTGTAATTGCATAGTATTTTCATTGTTATCCAATCATTTTTCTGGTTGATTTATCTGCCAGTGCAAGCACCTCCTTCATATTTAAGGTTGAGACAATTCTTCTTCAATTTTGAGGTAATACTATTGATTAGTGCTGGCTATCGAGCACTGGAGGTTGTATTTGGAGTGTAATTACAACACCAACGCGCAGGACTTGTTGATTTGAAACTGTGAAGAACATTGTATTTACTTCTGTGTAATTATGTTACGGGTCCAGAATATGATTTGTACATCAAACTTGTTTGAAGATAAGAATTCAATTTTAAGGCTCAATGTACACCAGGGCCATGGATTGCTTTGCCAACATCATTTTATATTTTAATATGTTTCTTTAGTTAAAAAATTGATTTTGCAATGGTGTCACATCACCTACAGAACGGAAATAGTTCTGTTTTTGGATAACCATGAAAACCTCCAAGCTATTTATAACATGAAAATAGAAACTGAAAATGTTTCTATGATGAATCACTTAATGACCAACGACTTGTTACATTAGATTCCAATTATTGAAAGAGGTAAACGTAGCAGGAGAAATTATGGGAAATTTTTAATATTAATCAAACCATTTTTTACATTATATACCAATTATTGCAAGAGGAAAACTCCAACCAAGAGAAAATATGGTATAATTATCTTTAATATGTAAATGAACATTTATTTTATCACATTTAATTTATTAGGGAATCATAATATTTCCAAAACATATTGTTTTCCACAGGAGGAAATCCAAAGGATAATGAAGCTCATCAAACCTAAAGAGGATTAACAGATGTTCCCAAGATGCACTGAATTCAGTGGTATAACAAACAAATGGTGCAAAGATTGGTAAACGTAGCAAGAGAAAATATGGGAAATTTCTAATACGAATTACTTAATGACAATTTTGTTTTTACATTATATGCCAATTATTTCAAGAGAAAAATTCCAACCAGGAGAAAATATGGTATAATTCTCTTTAGATGTAAAATAACATCTATTTTATTACATTTAATTTATTAGGGAATCATAATATCCTCAAAATAGATTGTTTTCCACAGGAGGAAATCCAAAGAATAATGAAGCTCATCAATCCCAAAGAGGATCAACAGATGTTTCCAAGATGTACTGAATTCAGTGGTAACAAAAAAATGGTGCAAAGATTAGATGGTGATAAAATTTGTTGGACAAAGAGGTTTCGATGGTAAACAAGATAAATATATATTGCCAATTTATTCGTGGAAATGCCAGAAATTATACCCTTAAAGTGATTTTTTAAATCAAAATTTGTTAAACTCAACTATCAAATTAAGTTCATTTGACATAGAACGATTCATCATCATAAAATTTGAGTGGCTCTATCATTGACTTTCAAGCAGAGCATCTTGTCATTTTGCAAAATATTATTTACATAAGATGCAATGACCATCTCTAGAAAGCTCCCATTAGTTTGGTTACAGCGAATAAAATACTAATATGATTACAAAGAATGATGGTTCACAGGTAGTTATCTTTTATAAGAGGCAAGTTCAGCTGACCTTTCATATCACAGAAAATAGTTACATGCAAACTGAGAATTCAACTGACCTTTATCCTGGTAATGTTATATGATGTGTTTTGAGTAGTACCATACTAAAAAATAGAGTTTGACAATGCCATAGAAAAATAAAATAAAAACTTAATATTAGCAGATTAAAGGAGACCCGCTGTTACGGAGAGAAATTCCTATGGCTTGGGGTACCACAACAGACAGCTTGACTCCAGAAATCAATCCTTTCCAATATGCAATAGAAATTAAATATCTAACACTGAAGGATCAGACCTAGTACCTTATTGCAGATGGTTGAAGTAGATCCTCGTTGAGCTTTCCAACTTCAGCTTGAATTGATAAATCACTTCCTCAATAACAAGTAAACAAGACAAGCATACTATATATATTGGTGTTAGATCTATTCTAGCATATATACTCAACAATGTATAAGAATTTGAAATTATCCATGGATAAAATATTCCTTCAAACATACATTATTGGACAGGAAAAGATATTTCTATTAATATAAAATTAGAGATTACAATGGATACAACCTCTGTCGGCACGTCTGGGAATTGGAGAAACTGAATCCCCCACTTGGGCCTCAACCACCTCAATCCTCCATCTCTCGATAGCAAGCTCACAAGCAAAGGCAAGCTTGTGAAGAACACAAAAGTGCTCCAAGAGACAAATTGATGCAGATTCAAGCACAAGTTCTGGCGACAATGGACTATAGTTTCTTTGCTCTCAATTCTCTCATATGCCTTCAATGTACCAAAGAGTTCCTTATATAGCTTTTCAAAGGGTTAATGAAAGGTTGAATCCAAGCGATCTCAAGGCATATGGAAGGCCAGGGTTGCAGAAACGAAAGAAAGAATTGAAGATATAAGAATAGGTTTAAATGCCATTGTTGATGAAATGGAAATTGAAAATAGGGTACAAGAAGAACAAATGGAAGTTGAAGAGACCATTGTTGAAGATGTAAATAGTGATTTACATGTTAATGTTGATGAAGTCAATATTGAAGATCAAAACCCAGATCCAGAAATTAGACCTGGTATGTATATATCATGTATTTTCAAAATTCATTTTTTATAATGAATTGTATTTTTGGACATATGTTAAATTAAATTTAACTTGATGTATAGGTACTTTCACCATTGATGATGAAATGTTAAAAGACATTGATTGCGACAAATATGGAGAAAAATTACCCATACATGTTGCACGATATCGTGCTACAAAAATTTATGATGATATTCTCAAGGATTGTTCAATAGCAGGACAAGCGCAAATTTTGAGATGTTTATTGGTGTCCAAGAAGTTAGAAGGTTCTAAGTCATTATTGGGTATTCACAAGGCGACAAAAGAGTCGAAACTGAAACATAATGTGATAGAAAATATAGGTGATGCAATAAAAAAATTTGGAAAATCCAGAAAGAAAGATACCAGTGCTGCATGTAGAGCAATTCAGACAGCAATTGTTTCAGCTAGTACTAGACAAAAACGTTTGACAACACAACTAGCACAAGTAATTGGAACCTTAAGAAAGACATTATACAAACATAGCAAATTCAGAACTCAGATAGCTAAAAATGATGAACTTGATGAACTAATACATGCATTCATATAATTGGACATATCTAAACTTCTTAACATTTCCTAGCATTCATTCTTAACATTCATTCCTAACATTCATATATTTGCACCTATCAAAACTTTCTAGTTCATTTCCTAACATTTATTCCTAACATTCATGTATATTTGCACGTATCAAAACTTCTTAGTTCCTTTCCAAACATTCATTCCTAACATTCATGTATATTTGCACCCATCAAAACTTCCTGACATTCCAAACATTTTCCTAACATTCATTTCTAACATTTCTTGGACATTGATTCCTAACATTCGCCACATTGATTCTTAACATTAGATTGCACCTATCAAAATTTCCTAACATTCATAAAATTCTCAACATTCATATATTTGCACCTATCAAAACTTCCTAACATTACTAACATTTCCCGACATTCGTTTCTAACATTAACATTCCCCATTCCCACATTCACTCCTAACATTCCCCATGTTCATTCTTAACATTAACATTCCTCATATATTCGTTCTTAACAAATTGGATTGCTTTCATTCTTAACATTAACATTCATCATATTCGTTCTTAACATTAACATTCCACATATTCGTTCTTAACAAATTGGATTGCGCCTATCAAAACTTCTTAACATTCCTAACATTTACATATACATGTATATAATCCAAAAAAAAATATCTAAGATCAATGTATGTATGTATATAATCCAAAAAAAATCATGAACATGTGAGTTCAATGTACATGTATATAATAAAAAAACAGTCATGAACATGTGAGTTCAATGTACATGTATATAATCCAAAAAAACAATCATGAAAATGTCTATAATCTTAAAATTAAGCTCCTCGATGTCTGAATCAAATAAGTCCACCACTATCCTACACTAGGGTCTTCCCTTGGACTCATAACAATCTAAAACATGTATAAAAACATATTATGAATATCATAAGTTATTTAAACAATTTTAAACTAAAATAAAAAAAATTAAAACATTAAACTAATATATAGAAGAACAATACAATTATTAACAAAATTACCTCAAATTATCTATCATTCAATGGAGTCTTCCCTTTGCCTCTAAAAGGTGGAGGAGACCCAAGCTACAACATGTATAAAATAGTTTATAAATCTTACAAACTATTTAAACTATTTTAAACTAAATTCAAAAAAATAAAATATTAAACTTATAATTCCACCACTATCCTCCAATGGAGTCTTCCCCTTTTCTCGAAAGATTGAAGAGACCCAAGCTTCAACATATATACAATCAATTTACAAATGTCAAAAATTATTTAAACTATTTAAACATATATATTAGAGAACGATTTGGGTAATAGTACATACCGTGAAGAAGAAATAAGTAAAAACATTACTACTTCTGCTTCCTCTAAATTTTATGTGTAGATGTGTAGATATTAGTCATGGAGTAATTGGAGTCATAGATTTTATTAATCATATACATAACTCCAAATACTCTATGATCCATGTCTACAAATAAATATAAATGACCCTTCTTTATATTAATGACACTGTGACCATAGATGATAAGGGGGAATCATCTCTACCACTATCGTCACGTTGATGATCAGAAGAATGTGAACTATACAATAAGCTTGAATCCGGAGGTGAAGTCGATAATCTTCGATTCTCATTTCGGACACCAACTCCCGAAAAATGTGATGACCTCCTACGTTTCTATCTCAAAGGCTACTCTCTTTCCATTGGATATGATATCTACAAGTTTACAGAAATATCAATTTCTACATGTTAATTAATCAACTTCAAAGACCTAGCTACTATAAAAACTAAGATTTTAACAAGGACCTGGATATCCCTAATATTATCTAATAGTTCTTTAAATGATTATAGCTAATTTATTATCTATTTCCATTTGATATGATATCTACAAGATTACACAAATCAACTCATATCTTGTTCAAATTCTACATGTTAATTCCTCATCTTCAAAGACCTAGCCACTAAAAAACTAAGTTTTTAATAAATACCTATATGTCCTTAATATTATCTAATATATCAACTCATAACATATTCAAATTCTGCATGTTAATGCCTCAACTGCAGAGAAATAGCTACGATAAAAACTAAGTTTTTCTTACCTAGATGTTCCTCATATTATCTAATAGTTCTTAAAATGAAAATAGCTACACTATTGTTGGATGTATGAGAAATTAATGTAGCAATCTCTGTTTTTTTTATGTGTTTTAGATTTTTAAAAGTATGTTTTTAATAAAGACCTAAATGTCCCTAATATTATCTAATAGTTCTTAAAATGAAAATAGCTACATTAATGTTGGATATATGAGAAATTAATGTAGCAATCTCTATGTTTTTTATTTATTTTAGATTTTTAAAATTAATGGAACCAATATCATCAAATATGAAATTAAAGCTACATTTCTTTATATCAACTACAAATATTTTCATTATTCCATAAAATCATAAAAATATCCCTTATGCTAAGTAAACTGATCAGGGTCAAAGTTGATGAACTCTGCATGGACAGAGTTCATCAACTCTGTCCACATGGATAGGGTTCATCAATTCTGTCCACATGGACAAAGTTAAGCTCATCACTCCATGTGAACAGAGTTCATCAACTCTGTCCATGGACAGAGTATTCATTCATGAACTTTGTCCATGGACATAATTAATACAAATATCTTCCTTATTATACCTATGAACTTAGATTAAAATTAAAAAAAATGCATAATATCTTAATATAATAGTAAGTATAAACTGTAACTAATAAGCATTATACAAGTTATATGTTTCTTTTATGATTTAGATTAAAAATACATAAGATCAAACAAATCGGTAATCAAAAAATTTGATGTTTTATGTGTAATAATGTTTTTTTTATGATTTATATTAAACCTATTAAAATACGTTTTGCTAAGTAAAGTTATCAGGGAAAGAGTTGATGAACTCTGCATGAACTTTTGCTAAGTATAATCCATTGTCTTGTCTATTTGGACAGAGTTCATGAACTCTGTCCACATGTGGACAGAGTTGATGAACTCTGTCCAAATGGACAGAGTTCATGAACTGTCCATCTGAGTGTTGATCAACTCTGTCCACCTATCTCCCCATTGTTGACCAGATTTAAAGCATCTATTCATAATCAACCACTTTATAGTACCTTCTTTGTTACGAATTAAATAATCAAAGCAAGAGGCCTATAGAGCTTCCATAATATTGCATTGGGGATAGGTAATTCCATTTTCATCTTGTTAATTTGGTAGATTACCTTATAAAATACATTTTTAAAACTTTAATAAAGAGGACAACAGCCTTAAGGACAGGGATTTTTGAACTAGTTTAATCAATTTTTTATTAAAGTCTTCTGAACTCTGTCCAAATGTGGACAGAGTTCATCAACTCTGTCCATTTGGACAAAGTTCATCAACTCTGTTAACATGGACAGAGTTCATGGACATCTACCTTCGTCATATACGTATTAACTAAAATTAAAATTATAAGAATTATACACTACTAATTAACATATGAAAACTTTAACTTTGCAATACTACGATGAAAAATGAATATAAGCCATTGACTACAACAAGAGATAAATCACATATTCAACGTTTCGGATTATAAAAGCAATTGCATAAACATTTACCTGACAAGGGGTAGCACAACAAGACCAGACTACGAACAAGCCCTCCAAGAAAAGACCACAAAAAACCCCACGAAGTGACCTCCACAAATAGACCTCCATGCCGAACAGAATTCCACGTGGAATAGACCATCACGAAGCGACTTCCACGAACATACCTCAACGCCGAGAGGAAACTAGACAGTGTTCAGCCTCCAAGCCGAACATACCATCACGAAGCGACCTCCACGAACAGACCTCCACGCTGAGAGGAAACTAGACAAGTAGCGGGGTGCCATGATGGCGTATGTACACGTCAGGAGGAACAGTGACGTGGACGGGGATGATGGGCAACAACCAACAAATCGAGTGGTGGGAAAAACATGGCAGGATGAGGATAAATGACTGCAGGCGAAAACAATGAAAATGGGGCCGAAGCTGACCTTTTATGCGGAATAATTATTCGGTCGAATAATTGTTCACCCGAAAAATTGTTCGGCTGAATAAGTATTGAAACAAGCGTAAAAATTATCGGCCGACTATGCGTTCCGTCAAATTAAACGGTTCACCGTTAAAGGTTATTCGGCCGAATAAAGGATTCGTTATTCGGTTGAATAACTATAATTATTCGGCCGAATAAATTCATTATTCGCCTGAATAATTATAGTTATTCGGCTGAATAACGTCCGCTATGTTGTTTGGGCACCCGATTCTCACATAAGTGTTACCCAACTTCACGTTTTCACCCTTCCATCTCTTAATCTATAGAAAACTCATCATGATGATAACACATATAACACATGAAAATGTTTTTTTGAATATGAGTACTACAAAGAACTATACATACATATATATTGTTGGTTTGATCTATAATATTCACACTTCAAGTAGAATTTATTAAAGAGTCATTTTAGCTTAGGATTATGGAAGAATAAAGGATCTACAATTGAATATATTTTGCACAACATCACACAACTTCATAAAATCTTTAAAATGTCTAATTTTATTTAATTTTATGTTTCACTTACCCATCCTCAATTCATTAATATTGCAACAACCAAACATAATATGATGAACTTCGTGTGATTCCAATGTCTCGATGGGTTGGAATTAACTTTACAATACACAACTCACTTGAATGCTTTGATACGCCTTAGTAATCCCTTCTTGCACATTATCCTTCATATTCATAATTATGCCAAACTTGAAGCTAGCTAGGTATTCAACATTCAACTCATTATTAAGACTAGTAGTCAAATGAGTTGGGCCTCGCTCATTAAATTTAAGGATTCCATTATTAAATATTTAGAAAAGAAAATTTCAATTGATTTTAAATATTATGAAAATTTTAATTTGTATATATACTTAATAAATTATACTTTTATTATTATTTTAACAAATTCTTTTACACTATCAAAAACAATTACTAGTTTAATATTTTTTAGTTTTTTTATATGTCGTGTATATATATATATATAATGTTTAATATTAAATTATAAAAAATATTCATACAATTGTTGAACTATTTACGGTTAAACCGTATGCAATATACCTACTCGAGTATGGCTGCGATAATAATGGAAGAGGAAATTAAAAAAAGGAAGAATTGCATATCGACTCGAACGGAAATACTATTTCTTAAATTATTATGATTAGGTTTGGAAATATAATGTCTCGGTTGGGTGCATTTATTTATAAGTATTTTTTTCATACAAAAATATAATTTAATATATGTCATGAATACATATTCTTCAGTTGTTCTTAAAGTCCATAATTTAACATGTCTATAGTTTCATACAAAACTGTATTACTTATTTGTATAATGTCTAAAAACATAGATTTATACAATATTTATAGCCCGAAAATATGCATATAAATTTAAAGGATTGAAACTACACAAAACTTAAATGACGAGAGTCAATTATAGACCCCTCTTGAACAAGTTCCCAATCAATGGTCCTGTTTCCAGCTCTTCTGGTCTGCTTAGGTAAGCAGTCAGCCTCTGCATTAAGCTCTCAGTATATATGGCTGAAATAAGTATGATGAAAACGTACGATGAGATCCTTTACCCGCTTAATCCAATGATGCATCTCAATAGTGTGTAAAATATGTATGTCATTAGCCTAGTCCACTATCACTTTCGAGTCACCCAAGATCATGAAGGAGAGAAGATCCTTCTCATAAGAAAAAAAGAGCAAGCCCCAAAGAGACAAAATCTCAACCTTTGTATTCGACCCTCTATCGATTCTGATCCTCAACCTGTAAGAGAGATTATGTTTAAGCTTTATCACCATTCCAACCCCACATATGTCGCCCTGCTCTGCGCCATAAAAAAAACCAACAATGCTTTGTTGATCAACCATTGGTAAATTAACAAATCAAACTAAATCTCGACTATAAAGGGACCCATAAGAATGGAGCCATCCAAGGTCCTTCAGACCTATCAGTCGAGAGTCTACATGTCCATGCTGGAAAAAGGCAAAATTTAAGGCCTTCCACACCGTCCAAAAAGTGGCCAAAATACAATCCATCAGAAATTTGGAGGCCTTTAACAAAAAACAAATGTTTTCATCCATACTAGACTCATCCCACCTCACATTCGACGGTAATAGTTCGTCGAGATGTGACCATACATGGGAATTAGAGTTGAGGAAAAGTATATGAAAATTATGTACACGTTAAGACTCAAGTGGACTAATGTGGGTATTGAATCGAAATATGTGAGGATAAATTAGATTCACAACATCTCTCCCAAACTTTCGTGTCAATGCTGATTGAAAGCAGTTTCTATTATTTCATTTTTGAATTTACACAATTAATCACAATTGTATTGATTTTTTTTTGAAATGATAATGAATACAAATCATTTTTAGAACATTGGACACAATTATTGAATACTTGTGATATACAGAGCCAAAGAAAATTTCCAAGGATAATTATGTTGTGTTCCCAATGAGACTATGCTCGGGTATGATGTAGAGAAATGTTTTTCTTATTGCTTATTCTAAGACACCGAATTTAGTCTTGATAATGATTCTGAAATATTCACTAGTTGTACATGTGGCGAAGACCCATGCATTTGTAATTATGATCATGAATAATAGAAAGCGTCGTGGGCCACTATAATAGCTCCATTGTGTAATTGTGAGTCTATCGTCAGTCCATATATTCCTTTGCATGGCTCAGAGTAAGCAGAATAAACTTCATCGATAAAGAACAAATCGATTGGGCCAAATCTATAGGTTATAAATATGTGCATTTAGGCGCTAGACCAAATTAGGATTTGGGCCATTAGTCATGCCTTATATGAATGTTTCATCTTTGTGTTGTGTTTTAGATATCCTCCATTTATAATTTTCCGATGCTCTAATAGGAGTATTTGAAGGCCCCTTGCATAATGGTCATTTTTTCGGTACCATCTTTCCAAAATATTTTTTCAGTTTGGATGACCCTTACATTAATGACTTGTTGAAAGCTTATCTCCCTTTGGGATTTAAAATGGACAAAGGTCCTAAAATAATTCAGCTAAAATATCTAATTGTCATCCTCTTTGGAAACGATTCCCTTCCTCCTCTTACCAGTAAAGTCCATCAAAGTTCACGCTTTCTTAGCATGGTGGAAACATATAAATAAAAAAAACTCCACCGATGTTACTTTTGACTGGACCAACATCTCTTATCCGAACCAATGGGAGGTAAGATACAGAGAGTTAAGAAATTTTGATAAAACTCACAACTCACAACTCTCTAAACCCCTTGTCTTTAATACATTTTCAAATTCCTTCAAATTACCCGAAGGATTTCCTTCACCTCATTTTGCTCCTCCTCTTGTAAAGTCTTCTTCTATTAATAACACCTCTTCCTGCTCGAAGAATGAGTCTTCCTTATTTGAACCATGTTCTTTTTCACAACTTTCCTTCTCAGGAGTTCATAATAATGAGCATAAAGGTCAACATACAACCTTCTCTGCATGTAGAAAAACAATGGAGAGAATAGAACTCAGAATCAAAGAAGCGAGTTTATACATGATGTCTCTTCCCAGAAGTGGCGCTGGTCTCACCTCCACCAATCCAAAAGGTGATACCTCCTTCCATCTAGGAAGAAATCTTCATGATACTCTTTTAAAATAGTTTTCCCATGGCGTACTATCCAAAAGAGAATGTATGCCCCATAGGTCATCTTCCCCGATTGAAATTGTCTCCGATGAAATAAAGATGCTAAATTATAGAAATTTTCGGCAACAACTAACTGGCAAGAATATTGATGATATAGCATCTGACATACTTCTTTTAAAACAAAGGCTCAAACCAAAAAAGAGCACATTTCTTTGCTATAAGCTAAAGTTCATCATTTTCTTTTGAGATCAAGAAGAAATAAAGAATGCCATTATCTTAGCAAGTGAGGCAAAATAATGGTCTAAACACAGAATGTAAGCAATAAAAAGAGTCTTATAAGCCAAACAACCTTAAAGCTTGTAGCTAAAGGACACCAAAGGAAACATTAAAGAAGATACTCCTTTGAGATTCCTTTTTTGTCAATAAATGGAAGACCAAGTATAAGTGAATGATTTGAAAAACATGGTCTCCCGCTTTAAAAGAATGCTAAATGCTTTTCCAAAAAAGTACCTTTCGGCATTTCAAATCCCAAAAAGAGAGAATGTTGGTTCTTCCAACCCAAACAACCAAAGAAACACTCCTCAACTAACTGGTCCTCCTCCTTCTTTTGATATAGAAATGCGAGATATTTCTTTAAATTTTGGAATAAATGGGATGAATAACTTAATATCCCAAATTCCTAATCAACTTGTGTTAAATATCCAATGGCAATCCCGTGTTTGATGGTGGCGTCGCTTGGTATCAGAATTTTGAGGTTGCCCTTGAGTTGATCTTCTCCCTCCAAATAATGACATTTATTTGGAGGAAGCGAAAATTGTTTTATTTTCTACTGTGATGGGTTTAAGATTTACCGGTCAACTTGACATGATAGCTCTTTCGCAACTACTTTTCTAATTTGGAAGGTACAAGAGGTCTACATATTATGGACGTGAACAATATTTTTAATGCTATGTTCAAGGTGAAAGTTTTTTTTTCTATCTACGACATTATGAAAATATGACATTATATATATTTTGCGTCTCTTCTATGTTTGGCAGAATAAGTGTAAATATGGGAATGAATATAGTTGACTAAACGTACATACAAAATTATTGTTCAAAGTCAAGACTGAAGTTAACGGTTTATATATGCAAGGCGTGGATATTGAACTGAAATGGGTGACTTTTTAAATATGCTGTGTATTCGACCCACATTTTCTCCTCTGCAATTTTCCACGAATGTTGACTTCTATTTGAAATATCCATAAATGAAATGACTGAAAGGGATTCCACCATTCAATTTTGAATTTTCGTAATGAAACTTTATAGAAACTAGAGTATGCAGATTTCCTTGTATTGAAATTTTTGGATTTTGAATTTTTGTAGTGAAACTCTATAGAAACACAAATCATATCTTGAAAATTCAACAGAATTAGTAGATACTTTCTAACTTGTGAACCTCCATCATCGTCTCCTCAACCATTTTGCGCGAACAGTGATTTTTACTTGGAGGAAACGCAAATTGTTTTGTTTTATTTTCTACTTTGATGGGTTGAAGATTCCCCTTTCAACATGACTTGTGATAGCTATTCACCAAGAAATTTTCAAATTTGAAGGTACGAAAATCCCACATAGAGTCCACGTGATGAGTGTATTTCACGCTACTTTAAAGGTTAATTTGGAACGTACGAAAACCCCACATAGAGTCGACGTGATCAGTGTATTTCACGCTACTTCTACCTTCAAAGTGGAGCCATATACACAAGCAGTGACGATCTATCATTCAATTTACCCCTTTACAAGTGGTATGTTGCTCTCACCTAGAAATGATAGTACCTCTATAACATCATCAAGTTGTCCACGGAGCGCAAGAGAGTGTACTATTTTAACACATTTTCGATTATTCTAAAAATTCCGAAAAGCATTACTAATTAATCAATGCTGGTTTAAACACTTAAACAATGAAATGTTGAAAAAACAACATGAATATTAATCACTTATGTTAGGTTTTTCTAGCTATCTGTTTCTAGTCGTTGTTTGTTTGATAAACCAAACATTCCTATGGCAAGGGATTCCCACTAATGTGTGAATTTCTTGATTTTTTTTAATAATGTATCTTGGTAAGCTTTCAATAGGATTCATTTTTAGTGATTCCTTGAAAATTAAAAAAAAAAACATTTTAGAATCATTTCGAAGGACTAGTACAAAATGAGAAATTAATGACTAAAAAAATGACTAAGATCAGGCTGTAAACGGTTATTTTCGAGTCGACGACTAATAGTAGCTAATTTCCACTATCTTATAGTTAGTTGTATTTCACTTAGTCATCAATAGCTTGAATTATTAGTCATTGATTTAGTCATTGATAGTCAATGATTTAGTCATTGATTTAGTCATTATTTTAGTCACTAATTGCAACAATTAATGACTAAATATACGACTAAATAAACTACTACATGATAACATATTAATGACTAAGCTAAATACGACTAAGATACGGGAAATTAACTACCAATAGTCGTATATCTGCTAATTTAGTCGTTTTGTAGTCACAAATTTATGATAGGGAACAGAGGAATCAAACCACCAACCTCCTGCCTATAATTAGGCGTGCGCTCTACCATTGAGCTAGCACCCTTTAAGAAGTTGTTATTGTTGACAATGATGGTATTCAAACCAATTTATGATAGATATAAATAGACAAACTATATAATTATTACTATTACAACTTACCAGTAACTAGTATTTATGATAAACTAATTCCTGAGAGCTATGTACAATTTTGAATATTCCTATTACCATTTGATGCAATATTAAGTGCAAGGTCTCAGTATAAAATGTTTATACATGCAATGAACCGATAACCTAGTGTTAATTATGTTGTATTAATTTCTTGAATATTTTTCAGGAAACTTGTTGAGCTAGCACTGAATATTCTTGGAAAGTGTATATGGCAGGTGGGGGTAGAGTTGTATGTGTTATTTCTTGCATTGTTAACTTAAAGTCATTTGGGTCTTATTGTGAAATAGATTGAGCTTTGCTTCTTGTCTTTCGAAAAATGTGACAATGTCCACTTAATTTTTTTCAGGACTTCTATAGGAAGAATAGAGATTACTCAAATATTTTAGATGAAGATGATGAACGTGAAGAAGTGGAAGAAGAGTATGAAGAGGAGGATGATGACGATCCAGATCAATATGAAAAGTCAAAACCTAATGAAGACCCTGTTGCAGTTAGTGAACTCCAAGAATATTTAGAGAGGAGAGAACAATTGAAATAACTTGAGCGGAAGAAATTAAGGCAGAAACTAAAGCAAAAACTTTCGGACCAAACTTTTTTGGAAAAGGATTCAAATAGAAAGCTCCCATACAATGATGGGTAAGTTAACTATGTATTTGGAATTTTGTGGTAGACTTCCATTATTACGAATTGTCTCCAAGTTTTTGAGAATTCTAGTTTACAATATAATGGAATGCTATTTTATTGTAGCTATGGTTATTTCTTTGGTCCTTCTAAAATAGTGGTTGCAAGAAGAGTTATTGTAGAAACACGTGCAAGGAATGATGCGAATTGTATTGCAGCAAAAGTTTCCAACTTGGACCCAAAAGTATTTTTCAAAACTCTTCTTGCTATTGTTTCTTAATATTTAGAAATATATTTAAATGTTGGTTTTGCTTATTTTCATTTATAAATATATTTTTATATGTTACTTATTAGGTTTTATTTCATGTTACTTTTAATGGCTTTCCACTGATTTTTTTACATGTTGGTTTTAGAGGGTATCTGAACCTGAATTAGATACAAAATCTAAAGACAAAGATCCAACTCCACGCAAGGTTGTTGATGAGGTATACACGAAAACTAGAATGCAATGGAAATAGTTAAAATTTGGTATACTACTGGGTCAAACAAGTTTTCAAAGCAACCATTCTTTGTGTGATAATACATGAAAAGAGCATCTTTAAAGTTTGTCCTACATTTATCTCATTCCTGGAGTTACAATTATTGTATGGTTGCTTGAAAAGTGTCTTTTTTCACAATTATTTGTGTCTCTATTTGCAAGTTCTCTTTTACAGACCAAGACAAAATCACAACAATTAAAATCAATAAGGGACTATTCCTTCCTCTTTTCTGACAATGATGAAATTCCTGTACCTGATAAGGGTCCACGTCTGATCCTAAATCTACTACCGAATCCATACAAGGTAAGGCCAATTTTATAATTATTGAGATAACCCCATTGTTTTTAGCTCAAACAATTTTTATGAATCATTGAAATCATTTATTTTTATAGGTAATGTTAAACAAAAACAAAAAATCGGGAAAAATTCTATGGGGGCATTAGAGAAATCTGTAGCATCCAATAAGCCAGTACCTTCTTCTAAGGAAATTAAATGCATGGTAAAACCTTCTAGACAAATGTCTGCCAAGGCTGGTTCAAGTACAATATCTCCACATTCCAGTCTAAATGGATCATCTAATCTAAAGAATCAAGTAGGTAAACCGAGATCTGGATTGGGGCATTCTGTTATTCAGCATAATGGTTCCTTGCATAATCAAGCGAGCAATGGTGCAAAGGCTATAACTCCTGGCAGTAATGTTGTAAAGGGTGTAAACTTAGATATTGTTAAGAGAAACGAACCTTTACTAAATGGTCGCAAACTTGGGAAGGATCAGCAACGTTTATCAAACTCCCAACCTACAAATATGCAGAAGACGGTCCCTATTAAGGCTCCATCGCAAAAATTTCAAGTAGAGAAAAGAAAGCCTCTGGTGATGGCAAAGTCGTTGTCCAAACTAGTGCAAAAATTGGGAACAAAAGTCCCACCCAAACTCGAACCAAAACCAACACCAAGACCACCACCGAAATTGCTGCCCAAGTATCAGGTTTGATCTATTCTATCTCAGTTCTAAACTTCTTTGTTTGTGCATTCTGATCTCAATTCAATGTTGTCTTGTTATCACATTTTTAATTGAGATCTCCTTTTCTTATTTCATCTTACAGGTAAATCCTGCAAAGGCCCCTCTATTTCGTGAGTCATGTTATGACCGACCCAAGAAGAGGAGGCCTTTAGATAATGACTATGATAATCTAGAAGATGAGGAAAACGTTAGTAGCCTCATCAGACAGATGTTTGGGTAATGTCTCTTTTACTTTTTTTCCTTGTTAAATACTATTAACATGAATGAAATATGGCCCTTGATCTTTTGTTATTGTGGTTTTAATATAATGTCTTCTTTGCCTTTATTGATCCTAATAATTTCTTAATGCTTTTAAGTATAATCCAAATAAATATAAGCATATGGATGATGAGGATGACCGTGGCATGGAGGTTGGGTTTAGTACTATACATGCTAAAGAGAGGTGAAAGTAATGTTTAGTACTCTCCTTTGTGAAGTAGATAAGTTTCTTGTTTTATTTATTCGGTCATTGAAGATGCACTTGAACATTGTGCTTATAATTGTTTTTTGCATGGTTGTATTTGCAGTGAAAAAAATTCTAGGGAAGAGGATGAAAGGGAGTTGGCTCTAATTGAGGCAGAGGAAAGGGCTGAGAGGGAGAGAGCACTGAAGAGACGAAAATTGCAGAGAAAATAGTCATTGGGTAACAGAAAATGGAAGTGACGTTTGTATGTGGTTGCAAAACTTCTTGGAAACATAAACTGTTGTCAGGGAATTTAATATAGAGGACATGAATCTATTACATGGTATCTATTACAGAGGACATGAATCTGTGAATAATTTGAGATGATCTAATGACAAGAAGATCGCATACATACAGATACCTGTCTATGGTACTTGCAATGAGAGATATTAAGAATGCTGGCTCATCTGTCTTGATACGGTGACAATCTAGGTTCATTGTATAATTAAACTTTTTTGCAAATGGAAAGCAAACGTCATCCAGTGCTGTTGCTTAAATCATGGATGATGGAACTTGTGTTTGTAATTGCATAGTATTGTCATTATTATCCAGTCATTTTTCTGGTTTATTTATCTGCCAGTGCAAACACCTCCTTCATATTTAAGGTTGAGACAATTCTTCTGCAATTTTGAGGTAATACTATTGATTAGTGCTGGCTATCGAGCACTGGAGGTTGTATTTGGAGTGTAATTACAACACCAACATGCAGGACATGTTGATTTGAAAGTGTGAAGAACATTGTAACTACTTCTATGTAATTATGTTACTGGTCTAGTATATGATTTGTACATCAAACTTGTCTGAAGATAACAATTCAATTTTAAGGCTCAATGTACACCAGGGCCATGGATTTCTTTGCCAACATCATTTTATATTTTAATATGTTTCTTCAATTAAAAAATTGATTTTGCAATGGTGTCACGTCACCTACAGAATTGAAACAGATCTATTTTGGGATAATCATGAAAACCTACAAGCTATTTATAACATGAAAACGGAAACGGAAAATGTTTCTATGACAAATCACTTAATGACCAACGACTTGTTACATTAGATTCCAATTATTGAAAGAGGTAAACGTAGCAGGAGAAATTATGGGAAATTTTTAATACGAATCAAACCATTTTTTACATTATATACCAATTATTGCAAGAGGAAAACTCCAACCAAGAGAAAATATGGTATAAGTATCTTTAATATGTAAATGAACATTTATTTTATCACATTTAATTTATTAGGAAATCATAATATTTCCAAAACATATTGTTTTCCACAGGAGGAAATCCAAAGGATAATGAAGCTCGTCAAACCTAAAGAGGATTAACAGATGTTCCCAAGATGCACTGAATTCAGTGGTATAACAAACAAATGGTGCAAAGATTGGTAAACGTAGTGCTCAGGAGAAAATATGGGAAATTTCTAATACGAATCACTTAATGACAATTTTGTTTTTACATTATATGCCAATTATTTCAAGAGAAAAATTCCAACCAGGAGAAAATATGGTATAATTATCTTTAGATGTAAAATAACATTTATTTTATTACATTTAATTTATTAGGGAATCATAATATCCCCAAAATAGATTGTTTCCCACAGGAGGAAATCCAAAGAATAATGAAGCTCATCAATCCCAAAGAGGATCAACAGATGTTTCCAAGATGTACTGAATTCAGTGGTAACAAAAAAATGGTGCAAAGATTAGATGGTGATAAAATTTGTTGGTCAAAGAAATTTCGATGGTAAACAAGATAAATATATATTGCCAATTTCTTCGTGGAAATGCCAGAAATTATAACCTTAAAGTGATTTTTTAAATCAAAATTCGTTAAACTCAACTAGCAAATTAAGTTCATTTGACATAGAACAATTCATCATCATAAAATTTGAGTGGCTATGTCATTGACCTTCAAGCAGAGCATCTTGTCATTTTGCAAAAGATTATTTACATAAGATGCAATGACCATCTTTGGAAAGCTTCCATTAGCTTGGTTACAGCGAATAAAATACTAATATGATTACAAAGAATGATGGTTCACAGGTAGTTATCTTTTATAAGAGGAAAGTTCAGCTGACCTTTCATATCACAGAAAATAGTTACATGCAAACTGAGAATTCAACTGACCTTTATCATGGTAATGTTATATGATGTGTTTTGAGTAGTACCATACTAAAAAATAAAGTCTGACAATGCCATAGAAAAATAAAATAAAAACTTAATATTAGCAGATTAAAGGAGACTCGCTGTTACAAAGAGAAATTCCTATGGCTTGGGGTACCACAACAGACAGTTTGACTCCAGAAATCAATCCTTTCCAATATGCAATAGAAATTAAATATCTAACACTGAAGGATCAGAGCTCATACCTTATTCCGGATGGTTGAAGTAGATCCCTGTTGAGCTTTCCAACTTCAACTTGAATTGATAAATCACTTCCTCAACAACAAGTAAACAAGAAAAGCATACTATATATATTGGTGTTAGATCTATTCTAGGATATATAATCAACAATGTATAAGAATTTGAAATCATCCATGGATAAAATATTCATTCAAACATACATTATTGGACAGGAAAACATATTTCTATTAATATAAAATCAAAGATTACAATGGATACAACCTCTGTTGGCACGTCTGCGAATTGGAGAAACTGAATCCCCCACTTGGGCCTCCACCACCCCAATCCTCCATCTCTCGATAGCAAGGTCACAAGAAAAGGCAAGCTTGTGAAGAACACAAAAGTGCTCCAAGGGACAAAGGGATGCAGACTCAAGCACAAGTTCCGACAACAATGGACTATAGTTTCTTTACTTTCAATTCTCTCATATGCCTTCAATGTACCAAAGAGTTCCTTATATAGCTTTTCAAAGGGTTAATGAAAGGTCGAATCCGAGCGATCTCAAGGCATATGGAATGCCAGGAGTCAAGTGAGTCGGATCCATGTCAAGGAAAATTCCAAAAGGATTTGGATTATGCACACATCCCAATGTACGCGGTTTTAGGGGTCAAACCCACGTATATACACGATAAGGGGTTAAAAAGTCGCGTGTATTAATTTTCACATGTTTTTAGGGATGGTCAAGGAAACAACAAAGGACAAAAAATGGTCCAAGGTGTCCAAGGAGTCTGCAGAGGGACAGGGGAAGGCCATACAAGTGTGATTCACTTGGAGTGGTAAAATCAACTATAACAGATGCCCCCTAATGTGTGAGGTCAGAGGGGTCATAAGATGGCTGAAATACATTATAATTCCATCCCAGAAGTGGAGTGATGAAGGATCCCAAATGGAAGACCAGCCACCCAATCAGCATAGTACAATGATACAACTCTGCATGTGGCTGCAAATACATATAGCAGTCTCGGATACATAAGAGTACAATGGCCATGAATAGGCATGATACAAGATATCACATAAGTGGTCATCGCCATGTACAATACACATAGATCAGAATCTCCATGATGAAGAGATACAAAGGATCATGATCTCCATAATGGCTGAAGATATATAATGGATCAAGATCTCCATAATAGCTGGAAATGTCTGACATATATTGGAATCAAGTCACGAGAGCTGAAATCTCATGAACACTGGCACGATCAAGGAGGTAGCATATAAGAGATTCCACCAATCTAGAAGGTCTTCTACACAAACCAGTACGAGTACATGTCCTACTATGTGAATAGAGGTGTCGAGGTCGAACATAGTAGTACTTGTTTATCTAAGTTTATCTCCACCGATTGGTTAAGCTTCCAGTCCCCATGGAGCCTCTGTCGATCCCTCCTGTGTCGCAGAGATGTCCCAGTTTTTTATATCAAGTCTATGCTACCTTTATTCAGTCACCATTCGCTGTTATGCTCAAGGAGGTAGCATATAAGAGATGCCACCAATATGGAAGGTCTACTACACAAACCGCTACGAGTACATGTCCTACTATGTGAATAGAGGTGTCGAGGTCGAATAGAGGTGTTGGTTTTGCTTATTTTCATTTATAAATATATTTTTATATGTTACTTTTTAGGTTTTATTTCATGTTACTTTTAATGGCTTTCCACTAATTTTTTTGCATGTTGGTTTTAGAGGGTATTTGAACCTGAATTAGATACAAAATCTAAAGACAAAGATCCAACTCCATGCAAGTTTGTTGATGAGGTATACATGAAAACTAGAATGCAATGGAAATAATTAGAATTTGGTATGCTACTGGGTCAAACTGGTTTTCAAAGCAACCATTCTTTGTGTGATAATCCATGAAAAGAGCATCTTTAAAGTTTGTCCTACATTTATCTCATTCTCAGAGTAACAATTATTGTATGGTTTCTTGAAAAGTGTCTTTTTTCACAATCTATTTGTGTCTCTATTTGCAAGTTCTCTTTTACAGACCAAGACAAAAGCATAACAATTAAAATCAATAAGGGACTATTCCTTCCTCTTTTCTGACAATGCTGAAATTCCTGTACTTGATAAGGGTCCACGTCTGATCCTAAATATGCTACCGAATCCATACCAAGTAAGGCCAATTTTATAATTATTGAGATAACCCCATTGTTTTTAGCTCAAACAATTTTTATGAATCACTGAAATCATTTATTTTTATAGGTAATGTTAAACAAAAACAAACAATCGGGAAAAATTCTATGGGGGCATTAGAGAAATCTGTAGCATCCAATAAGTTAGTACCTTATTCTAAGGAAACTAAAGGCATGGTAAAACCTTCTAGACAAATGTCTGCCAAGGTTGGTTTAAATACAATATCTCCACATTCCAGTCTAAATGGATCATCTAATGCAAAGAATCAAGTAGGTAAACCAAGATATGGATTGGGGCATTCTGTTATTCAGCATAATGGTTCCTTGCATAATTAAGGGAGCAATGGTGCAAAGGCTATAACTCCTGGTAGTAATGTTGTAAAGGGTGTAAAATTAGATATTGTTAAGAGAAGGAAACCTTTACTAAATGGTAGCAAACTTGGGAAGGATCAACAACGTTTATCAAACTCCCAACCTACAAATATGCAGAAGGTAGTCCCTATTAAGGCTCCATCGCAAAAATTTCAAGTAGAGAAAAGAAAGCCTCCATTGACGGCAAATTCGTTGTCCAAACCAGTGCAAAAATTGGGAACAAAAGTCCCACCCAAACTGGAACCAAAACCAACACCAAGACCACCACCGAAACTGCTGCCTAAGTATCAAATTTGATCTATTCTATCTCAGTTCTGAACTTCTTTGTTTGTGCATTCTGATCTCAGTTCAATGTTGTCTTGTTATCACATTTTTAATTGAGATCTCCTTTTCTTATTTCATCTTACAGGTAAATCCTGCAAAGGCCCCTCTATCTCGTGAGTCATGTTATGACCGACCCAAGAAGAGGAGGCCTTTAGATAATGACTACGATGATCTAGAAGATGAGGGAAATGTTAGTAGCCTCATCAGACAGATGTTTGGGTAATTTCTCTTTTACTTTTTTTCCTTGTTAAATACTATTAACATGATTGAAATATGGCCCTTGATCTTTTGTTACTGTGGTTTTATTATAATGTCTTATTGGCCTTTATTGATCCTAATAATTTCTTAATGCTTTTAAGTATAATCCAAATAAATATAAGCATATGGATGATGAGGATGACCATGGCATGGAATGTTGAAGAGAGTCGGAGGTAATGTTTAGTGCTCTCCTTTGTGAAGTAGATAAGTTTCTTGTTTTATTTCTTTGGTCATTGAAGATGCACTTGAACATTGTGCTTATAATTGTTTTTTGCATGGTTGTATTTGCAGTGAAAAAAATTATAGGGAAGAGGATGAAAGGAAGTTGGCTCTAATTGAGGCAGAGAAAAGGGCTAAGAGGGAGAGAGCACTGAAGAGATGAAAATTGCAGAGAAAATAGTCACTGGGTAACAAAGAATGGAAGTGACGATTGTATGTGGTTGCAAAACTTCTTGGAAACATAAACTGTTGTCAGGGAATTTAATACAGAGGACATGAATCTATTACATGGTATCTATTACAGAGGACATGAATCTGTGAATAATTTGAGATGATCTAATGACAAGAAGATCACATACATACAGATACCTATCTATGGTCCTTGCAATGAGAGATATTAAGAATGCTGGCTCACCTGTCTTGATACGGTGACAATCTAGGTTCATTGTATAATTAACTTTTTTTGCAAAAGGAAAGCAAACGTCATCTAGTGTTGTTGCTTAAATCATGGATGATGGAACCTCTATTTGTAAATGTATAGTATTTTCATTGTTATCCACTCATTTTTCTGGTTGATTTATCTGCCAGTGCAAACACCTCCTTCATATTTAAGGTTGAGACAATTCTTCTGCAATTTTGAGGTAATACTATTGATTAGTGTCGGCTATCGAGCACTGGAGGTTGTATTTGGAGTGTAATTACAACACCAATGTGGAGGACTTGTTGATTTGAAACTGTGAAGAACATTGTATTTACTTCTGTGTAATTATGTTACGGGTCCAAAATATGATTTGTACATCAAACTTGTCTGAAGATAACAATTCAACTTTAAGGCTCAATGTACACCAGGGCCATGGATTTCTTTGCCAACATCATTTTATATTTTAATATGTTTCTTCAGTTAAAAAATTGATTTTGCAATGGTGTCACATCACCTACAGAACGGAAATAGTTCTATTTTGGGATAATCATGAAAACCTCCAAGCTATTTATAACATGAAAACAGAAACTGAAAATGTTTCTATGACGAATCACTTAATGACCAACGACTTGTTACATTAGATTCCAATTATTGAAAGAGGTAAACGTAGTAGGAGAAATTATGGGAACTTTTTAATACGAATCAAATTATTTTTTACATTATATACCAAATATTGCAAGAGGTAAACTCCAACCAGGGGAAAATATGGTATAATTATCTTTAATATGTAAATGAACATTTATTTTATCACATTTAATTTATTAGGGAATCATAATATTTCCAAAACATATTGTTTTCCACAGGAGGAAATCCAAAGGAGAATGAAACTCGTCAAACCTAAAGAGGATTAGCAGACGTTCCCAAGATGCACTGAATTCAGTGGTATAACAAACAAATGGTGCAGAGATTGGTAAACGTAGCAGGAGAAAATATGGGAAATTTCTAATACGAATCACTTAATGACAATTTTGTTTTTACATTATATGCCAATTATTTCAAGAGAAAAATTCCAACCAAGAGAAAATATGGTATAATTATCTTTAGATGTAAAATAACATTTATTTTATTACATTTCATTTATTAGGGAATCATAATATCCCCAAAATAGATTGTTTTCCACAGGAGGAAATCCAAAGAATAATGAAGCTCATCAATCCGAAAGAGGATCAACAGATGTTTCCAAGATGTACTGAATTTAGTGGTAACAAAAAAATGGTGCAAAGATTAGATGGTGATAAAATTTGTTGGTCAGAGAGGTTTAGATGGTAAACAAGATAAATATATATTGCCAATTTCTTCATGGAAATGCCAGAAATTATAACCTTAAAGTGATTTTTTAAATCAAAATTCGTTAAACTCAACTAGCAAATTAAGTTCATTTGACATAGAACGATTCAAGTTACATGCAAACTGAGAATTCAACTGACCTTTATCCTGGTAATGTTATATGATGTGTTTTGAGTAGTACCATACTAAAAAATCAAGTTTGACAATGCCATAGAAAAATAAAATAAAAACTTAATATTAGCATATTAAAGGAGACCCGCTATTACAGAGAGAAATTCCTATGGATTGAGGTACTACAACACACAGCTTGACTCCATAAATCAATTCTTTCCAATATGCAATAGAAATTAAATATCTAACACTAAAGGATTAGACCTCGTACCTTATTCCAGATGGTTGAAGTAGATCCCCGCTGAGCTTTCCAACTTCAGCTTGAATTGATAAATCAATTCCTCAACAACAAGTAAACAAGACAAGCACACACTATATATTGGTGTTAGATCTATTCTAGCATATATAATCAACAATGTATAAGCATTTGAAATCATCCATGGATAAAATATTCATTCAAACATACATTATTGGATAGGAAAAGATATTTCTATTTATATAAAATCAGATATTATAATGGATACAACCTTTGTCGGCACGTCTGCGAATTGGAGAAACTGAATCGCCCACTTGGGCCTCAACCACCTTAATCCTCCATCTCTCGATAGCAAGCTCACAAGCAAAGGAAAGCTTGTGAAGAACACAAAAGTGCTCCAAGGGACAAAGGGATGCAGACTCAAGCACAAGTTCTGGCAACAATAGACTATAGTTTCTTTGCTCTCAATTCTCTCATATGCCTTCAATGTACCAAAGAGTTCCTTATATAGATTTTCAAAGGGTTAATGAAAGGTCGAATCCAAGCGATCTCAAGGCATATGGAAGGCCAGGAGTCAAGTGAGACAGATCCATGTCAAGGAAAATTCCAAAAGGATTTGTATTATGCACACATCCCAATGTACACAGTTTTAAGGGTCAAACCCACGTATATACGCGATTAGGGGTTAAAAAGTGGCGTGTATTAATTTTCACATATTTTTGGGGATGGTCAAGCAAACATCAAAGGACAAAAAATGGTCCAAGAGGTCTAAGGAGTCTCCAAAGGGACAGGGGAAGGCCATATAAGTGTGATTCACATGGAGTGATAAAATCAGCTATAACAGATGCCCCCTAATGTGTGAGGTCAGAGGGGTCATACGATGGCCGAAATACATTATAAGTCCATCCCAGAAGTGGAGTGATGAAGGATCCCAAATGGAAGACCAGCTACCCAATCTTCATAGTACAATGATACAACTCTGCATATGACTGCAAATACATATAGGAATCCCGGATACATAAGAGTACAATGGCCATGAATAGGCATGATACAAGATATCACATAAGTGGTCATTGCCACGTACAGTACACATAAATCAGAATCTCCATGATGAAGATATACAAAGGATCATGATCTCCATAATGGCTGAAGATATATAATGGAACAAGGTCTCCATAATAGCTGGAAATGTTTGACATATACTAGAATCAAGTCACGAGAGCTGAAGTCTCATGAACATTGGCAGGATCAAGGAGGTAGCATATAAGAGATGCCACCAATCTGGAAGGTCTTCTACAAAAACTGCTACGAGTACATATCCTACTATGTGAATAGAGGAGTCGATGTCGAACATAGTAGTACTCGTTTATCTGAGTTTATCTCCACCGACTAGTTAAGCTTCCAGTCCCCATGGAGGCTCTGTCGATGCCTCCTGTGTCACAGAGATGTCCCAGTTTTTTATATCGAGTCTTTGCTACCTTTATTCAGTCACCATTCATCGTTATGCTCAAGGAGGTAGCATATAAGAGATGCCACCAATTTGGAAGGTCTTCTAGACAAACCGCTACGAGTACATGTCCTACTATGTGAATAGAGGTGTCGAGGTTGAATAGAGGAGTTGGTTTTGCTTATTTTCATTTATAAATATATTTTTATATGTTACTTTTTAGGTTTTATTTCATGTTAATTTTAATGGCTTTCCACTAATTTTTTTGCATGTTGGTTTTAGAGGGTATCTGAACTTGAACTAGATACAAAATCTAAAGACAAAGATCCAACTCCACTCAAGGTTGTTGATGAGGTATACATGAAAACTAGAATGCAATGGAAATAATTAGATTTTGTTATGCTACTAGGTCAAACTGGTTTTCAAAGCAACCATTCTTTGTGTGATAATACATGAAAAGAGCATCTTTAAAGTTTGTCCTACATTTATCTCATTCCTGGAGTTACAATTATTGTATGGTTTCTTGAAAAGTGTCTTTTTTCACAATCTATTTGTGTCTCTATTTGCAAGTTCTCTTTTACAGACCAAGACAAAATCACAACAATTAAAATCAATAAGGGACTATTCCTTCTTCTTTTCTGACAATGGTGAAATTCCTGTACCTGATAAGGGTCCACGTCTGATCCTAAATCTGATACCGAATCCATACCAGGTAAGGCCAATTTTATAATTATTGAGATAACCCCATTGTTTTTAGCTCAAACTATTTTTATGAATCACTGAAATCATTTATTTTTATAGGTAATGTTAAACAAAAACAAACAATCGGGAAAAATTCTATGGGGGCATTAGAGAAAACTGTAGCATCCAATAAGTCAGTACCTTCTTCTAAGGAAACTAAAGGCATGGTAAAACCTTCTAGACAAATGTTTTCCAAGGCTGGTTCAAATACAATATCTCCACATTCCAGTCTAAATGGATCATCTATTCCAAAGAATCAAGTAGGTAAACCGAGATCTGGATTGGGGCATTATGTTATTCAGCATAATGGTTCCTTGCATAATCAAGGGAGAAATGGTGCAAAGGCTGTAACTCCTGGCAATAATGTTGTAAAGGGTGTAAACTTAGATATTGTTAAGAGAAAGGAACCTTTACTAAATGGTAGCAAACTTGGGAAGGATAAAAAACGTTTATCAAACTCCAAACCTACAAATATGTAGAAGACAGTCCCTATTAAGGCTCCATTGCAAAAATTTCAAGTAGAGAAAAGAAAGCCTCCAGTGATGGCAAAGTCATTGTCCAAACCAGTGCAAAAATTGGGAACAAAGTCCCACCCAAACTCGAACCAAAACCAACACCAAGACCACCACTGAAACTGCTGCGTAAGTATCAGATTTGATCTATTCTATCTCAGTTCTAAACTTCTTTGTTTGTGCATTCCGATCTCAGTTCAATGTTGTCTTGTTATCAGATTTTTAATTGAGATCTCCTTTTCTTATTTCATCTTACAGGTAAATCCTGCAAAGGCCCCTCTATCTCGTGAGTCATGTTATGACCGACCCAAGAAGAGGAGGCCTTTAGATAATGACTATGATGATCTAGAAGATGAGGGAAACATTAGTAGCCTCATCAGACAGATGTTTGGGTAATGCCTCTTTTACTTTTTTTCCTTGTTAAATACCGTTAACATGATTGAAATATGGCCCTTGATCTTTTTTTACTGTGGTTTTATTATAATGTCTTTTTGGCCTTTATTGATCCTAATAATTTCTTAATGCTTTTAAGTATAATCCAAATAAATATAAGCATATGGATGATGAGGATGACCATGGCATGGAGGTTGGGTTTAGTACTATACATGTTGAAGAGAGGCGGAGGTAATGTTTAGTGCTCTCCTTTCTGAAGTAGATAAGTGTCTTGTTTTATTTCTTCGGTCATTGAAGATGCACTTGAACATTGTGCTTATAGTGAAAAAAAATTCTAGGGAAGAGGATGAAAGGGAGTAGGCTCTAATTGAGGCAGAGGAAAGGGATGAGAGGGATAGAGCACTGAAGAGATGAAAATTGTAGAGAAAATAGTCACTGGGTAACAGAAAATGGAAGTGACGATTGTATGTGGTTGCAAAACTTCTTGGAAACATAAAATATTGTCAAGGAATTTAATACAGAGGACATGAATCTATTACATGGTATCTATTAAAGAGGACATGAATCTGTGAATAATTTGAGATGATCTAATGACAAGAAGATCGCATACATACAAATACCTGTCTATGGTCCTTGCAATGAGAGATATTAAGAATGCTGGCTCACCTGTCTTGATACGGTGACAATCTAGGTTCATTGTATAATTAACCTTTTTTGCAAAAGGAAAGCAAACGTCATCCAGTGATGTTGCTTAAATCATGTATGATGGAACCTATGTTTGTAATTTCATAGTATTTTCATTGTTATCCAGTCATTTTTTTGGTTGATTTATCTGCTAGTGCAAACACCTCCTTCATATTTAAGGTTGAGACAATTCTTCTGCAATTTTAAGGTAATACTATTGATTAGTGCTGGCTATCGAGCACTGGAGGTTGTATTTGGAGTGTAATTACAACACCAACGCGCAGGACTTGTTGATTTGAAAGTGTGAAGAACATTGTAATTACATCTGTGTAATTATGTTACGGGTCTAGAATATGATTTGTACATCAAACTTGTCTGAAGATAACAATTCAATTTTAAGGCTCAATGTACACTAGGGCCATGGATTTCTTTGCCAACATCATTTTATATTTTAATATGTTTCTTCAGTTAAAAAATTGATTTTGCAATGGTGTCACATCACCTACAAAATTGAAATAGTTCTATTTTGGGATAATCATGAAAACCTACAAGCTATTTATAACATGAAAATAGAAACTGAAAATGTTTCTATGATGAATCACTTAATGACCAAGGACTTGTTACATTAGATTCCAATTATTGAAAGAGGTAAATGTAGCAGGAGAAATTATGGGAAGTTTTTAATACGAATCAAACCATTTTTTAAATTATATACCAATTATTGCAAGAGGAAAACTCCAACCAGGAGAAAATAGGGTATAATTATCTTTAATATGTAAATGAATATTTATTTTATCACATTTAATTTATTAGGGAATCATAATATTTCCAAAACATATTGTTTTCCATAGGAGGAAATCCAAAGGATAATGAAGCTCGTCAAACCTAAAGAGGATTAACAGATGTTCCCAGGATGCACTGAATTCAGTGGTATAACAAACAAATGGTGCAAAGATTGGTAAACGTAGCAGGAGAAAATATGGGAAATTTCTAATACAAATCACTTAATGACACTTTTGTTTTTACATTATATGCCAATTATTTCAAGAGAAAAATTCCAACCAGGAGAAAATATGCTATTCTCTCTTTAGATGTAAAATAACATTTATTTTGTTACATTTAATTTATTAGGGAATCATAATATCCCCAAAATAGATTGTTTCCCACAGGAGGAAATCCAAAGAGTAATGAAGCTCATCAATCCTAAAGAGGATCAACAGATGTTTCCAAGATGTACTGAATTCAGTGGTAACAAAAAAATGGTGCAGAGATTAGATGGTGATAAAATTTGTTGGTCAAAGAGGTTTCGATGGTAAACAAGATAAATATATATTGCCAATTTCTTCGTGGAAATGCCAAAAATTATAACCTTAATGTGATTTTTTAAATCAAAATTTGTTAAACTCAACTAGAAAATTAAGTTCATTTGACATAGAACGATTCATCATCATAAAATTTGAGTGGCTCTGTCATTGACCTTCAAGCAGAGCATCTTGTCATTTTGCAAAAGATTATTTACATAAGATGCAATGACCATCTCTAGAAAGCTTCCATTAGTTTGGTTACAACAAATAAAATACTAATATGATTACAAAGAATGATGGTTCACAGGTAGTTATCTTTTATAAGAGGCAAGTTCAGCTGACCTTTCATATCATAGAAAATAGTTACATGCAAAATGAGAATTCAGATGACATTTATCTTGGTAATGTTATATGATGTGTTTTGAGTAGTACCATACTAAAAAATAGAGTCTGGCAATGCCATGGAAAAATAAAATAAAAACTTAATATTAGCAGATTAAAGGAGACCCACTGTTACAGAGAGAAATTCCTATGGCTTGGGGTACCACAACAGACAGCTTGACTCCAAAAATCAATCCTTTCCAATATGCAATAGAAATTAAATATCTAACACTAAAGGATCAGACCTCGTACCTTAGTCAGGACAGTTGAAGTAGATCCTCATTGAGCTTTCCAACTTCAGATTGAATTGATAAATCACTTCCTCAACAACAAGTAAACAAGACAAGCATACTATATATATTGGTGTTAGATCTATTCTAGCATATATAATCAACAATGTATAAGCATTTGAAATCATCCATGGATAAAATATTCATTCAAACATACATTATTGGACAGGAAAAGATATTCCTATTAATATAAAATCAAAGATTACAATGGATACAACCTCTGTCGGCACATCTACGAATTGGAGAAACTGAATCCTCCACTTGGGCCTCCACCACCTCAATCCTCCATCTCTCAATAACAAGCTCACAAGCAAAGGCAAGCTTGTGAAGAACACAAAAGTGCTCCAAGGGACAAAGGGATGTAGACTCAAACACAAGTTTCGGCAACAATGGACTATAGTTTCTTTACTCTCAATTCTCTCATATGCCTTCAATGTACCAAAGAGTTCCTTACATAGATTTTCAAGGGGTTAATGAAAGGTCAAATCTGAGCGATCTCAGGGCATATGGAAGGCCAGGATTCAAGTGAGCCGGATCCATGTCAAGGAAAATTCTAAAAGGATTTGGATTATGCACACATTTTGATGTACGCGGTTTTAGGGGTCAAACCCATGTATATACGCGATTAGGGGTTAAAAAGTCGTGTGTATTAATTTTCACATGTTTTTAGGGATGGTCAAGGAAACATCAAAGGACAAAAAATGGTCCAAGGGGTCTAAGGAGTCTGGAGAGGGACAGGGGAAGGCCATACAAGTGTGATTCACTTGGAGTGGTAAAATCAGCTATAACAGATGCCCCCTAATGTGTGAGGTCAGAAGGGTCATACGATGGCCGAAATACATTATAAGTCCATCCCAGAAGTGGAGTGATGAAGGATCCCGAATGGAAGACCAACCACCCAATCAACATAGTACAATGATACAACTCTGCATATGACTGCAAATACATATAGCAGTCCCAGATACATAAGAGTACAATGGCCATGAATAGGCACGATGCAATAAGTGGTCATCGCCACGTACAATACACATAGATCAGAATCTCCATGATGAAGAGATACAAAGGATCATGATCTCCATAATGGTTGAAGATATATAATGGATCAAGATCTGCATAATAGCTGGAAATGTCTAACATATACTGGAATCAAGTCACGAGAGCTGAAATCTCATGAACACTGGCACGATCAAGGAGGTAGCATATAAGAGATGCCACAAATCTGGAAGGTCTTCTTCACAAATCGCTACTAGTTCATGTCCCACTATGTGAATAGAGGTGTCGAGGTCGAACATAGTAGTACTTGTTTATTTGAGTTTATCTCCATTGGCTGGTTAAGCTTCCAGTCCCCATGGAGCCTCTGTCGATGCCTCCTATGTCGCAGAAATGTCCCAGTTTTTTATATCAAGTCTATGCTGCCTTTATTCAGTCACCATTCGCCGTTATGCTCAAGGAGGTAGCATATAAGAGATGCCACCAATTTGGAAGGTCTTCTACACAAAACGCTATGAGTACATGTCCTACTATGTGAATAGAGGTGTCGAGGTCGAATAGAGGTGTTGGTTTTGCTTATTTTCATCTATAAATATATTTTTATATGTTACTTATTAGGTTTTATTTCATGTTACTTTTAATGGCTTTCCATTGATTTTTTTGCATGTTGGTTTTAGAGGGTATCTGAACCTAAATTAGATACAAAATCTAAAGGCAAAGATCCAACTCCACGCAAGGTTGTTGATGAGGTATACACGAAAACTAGAATGCAATGGAAATAATTAGAATTTGGTATGCTACTGGGTCAAATTGGTTTTCAAAGCAACCATTCTTTGTGTGATAATACATGAAAAGATCATCTTTAAAGTTTGTCCTAGATTTATCTCATTCATGGAGTTACGATTATTGTATGGTTTCTTGAAAAGTGTCTTTTTTCACAATCTATTTGTGTCTCTATTTGCAAGTTCTCTTTTACAGACCAAGACAAAAGCACAACAATTAAAATCAATAATGGACTATTCCTTCCTCTTTTCTAACAATGCTGAAATTCCTGTACCTGATAAGGGTCCACGTCTGATCCTAAATCTCCTACTGAATCCATACCAGGTAAGGTCAATTTTGTAATTATTGAGATAACCCCATTGTTTTTAGCTCAAACAATTTTTATGAATCATTGAAATCATTTTCTTTTATAGGTAATGTTAAACAAAAACAAACAATATGGAAATTTTTTATGGGGGCATTAGAAAAATCTGTAGCATCCAATAAGCCAGTACCTTCATCTAAGGAAACTAAAGGCATTAATTTTAGAGGTTGTGATTACTCAAGGGATATAGTCGTGTAACTAGTGAGTTTGTGACTTAGCAATAAAATAAAAAATGCACACCTAAAAACAATGACAAGTGCAACTTTGTTTTCGAATGAAAAATGGTATGCCACTATATGTAATTCACAAAAGTTCTTTTCCTTTTCAAATTCCAATGCAATCCTTCCTATATGAAATCCTAAACACTACTCTCATCTAAGCAACCCAATACAAGTACCTTCTTAAATGCATATGTGAGATGCAAGTAAGTATGCAACTATATAATTATTTTGTATTTTCAATATAAAAGAATGAAAATGCAATACAAGTCATTAAAATTCTCAGTCTCTACAACAAGAAACAAATGAAAGGCAAGCAAGATACCGAGACAAAAAGACTAACGCATTAATGGAAAAACAAAAAAGAGATAAATTAAGAACAATTTTTTCAGAGAAATAAAATTAATAAAAAAGGGGTTTCTAGTCATAAAAGGATAAGTCAACAGACAACATTGCTACCCAAGAATACCCAACCACACTCACAACCCACCCAACAACTTCCCAAATCAAGAACTCAACCAAAAGGGAGGATGTATGCGACTGTCAAAGAACAATAGAGTATGTACGTGACTAGGTAGAGTACAACCTGCGTATATATGTGATTGTATGTTCTCTAACCCGTGTATATAGAGAAGAGGATGGTAAAAGTCAAGCCAAGGGTCAAACCACTCTAGGGTACTATCAATGAATGAACATACTACCAAATGTGACACATAAATAGGGAGAAATAAGGAGTAATTGAGCAAAAAATGCACACATAACCCCACCAACTAAGGAAATTTCCCCAAGGGAGTCGTAAATTCTGTTACAGTGAAAAACATCTTATGGCTTGGGGTGGAACACAATAGATAGCGTGACACCAACAATCAATCCATTCTCAGGCATACATGAAAGAAACTAATCACTGAGGGATAAAAACCGTACCTCAACCAGATGTTTGAAGATGACCACCATTGATCTCTTGATCAAATCTTGTCCCTACACTTCATCTTAAAAAAAAAAGAGATATAGAAGCATAATATATAATGTGTTCGTATATAATATAGCATATTCAATTTAAACATGTGTACAACGTGATTACATATATGGATAAAAATATTCATAATCACACATGAAATAGGACAAGAAATGGATTTTTCTATTAATGTAAAACAAATATACAAATGACAACCTCTGTCAGCACCTCATTGGAACCAAGAAATTGAATCCCTCCATCTGGGCATCCACCAGTTCAATTCTCCATACAATGCTAAGCTCACAAATTCAATAGAAATATTGGGAAAGAGCACTAATGGATTCCTCAAGGAAAAGGGATATAGACTCAAGCATATAAGAATGGGGCAAATTTTAGCTATAATTTCTTTACTCTACAAAATTATCCTCCTTCAATGCTTCATAATATCTCAATATATGGCCCCTCAATAGGAAATGAAGGGTTGAATCAGAGCATTTCCCAGCATATGGAAGGCCAAGGATCAATTCATTTTATACTTGATGGGGAAAAATCTATTTTTTATTTATTTTTGAGCATAAAACCCGATGTATGTGGGTGATAGTGGTGCAAACACTGTATACACGAGTTGTATACTTGTGACCTGCGTGTATCTTCAAAAGTGTTTTTTAAGGGGTTCAACTGGATCATCAGGGAAATGGTGAGTGAATGGGGTATAATGAGTCTTCATAGGTACAGGGAAAGGCCATCAAATCATGATGTATAAGTTGTGGCAAGTCACACTATAACACTCTAGTTGATCAAACCTACCACACCCATACTCCTGGTCATTCATTCCCATATCAAAATCAGTCACCCTCCACATCATATAAACTCGAGTAATTGATAAGCCTCCACATCATTTTACAGTTTTTACGTGTATAAAATATAAGAATGATCTTAAATCCATTCAATGCAACTGATTTTTCCTTGAACCAGCAGTACTTACCATCAAAATGTCTTAGAAGGATGAAAGTAAACCCGTAAGTCCAAGGCTGCTAGAAATGAGAGTATTTATGATCATCAAGCCAATATATTTGTCACCTCCATAACCCACTTTTATTCAAACATGACCCTTAAAGAAGCTCGAGTCCTACCCTTTATAGACCAAGACCCATGCAAGTTGTGGAGTTCAAACCTAGCATGGTTGGTGTGCCCTCATTTAGTATATTTCCCATAATTTATTAGTTCATGTTCAACCCATTTTTCCACAGTAAGAAAGTTATCATGTCCTCATAACATTCCAGAGTTGTGTGTAGTATCGAATCCAATATCCCATAGAAAATTCTTTTCATTTTACACCATGTGGGATTACAACCCATGGAGGAGAAAGTAATGGCCATTTCCTATAGATTCCTGAACTCATATAATAAATCCCTAATCTTGTCCAAACACATTGAACTAGCAATGGGTACTCCATAGTCATCCCATCCATATAAAAATATAATTTTCTCTGAAGCATCTAGAAGATCTAATGATTTGGTTTTTGAGTTGGGGGTCTGGTTCCAAGTACTCCTTGAATAATTTTTATGTACAAATAAGCCTCATAGGGATAAGAGTAATATCACAATCATTGTTATGTGAGTTTATTCCTTGTATTGTTCAAGAGGGATGAGTGCCACGATTGTAATCAAATTTTTACATTGAAGCATAATTTATTGTTGTTGTTCCACTAAGTATCTTGATCTAATCTAATCATCTTTCCTAGCAATGCTGGACACTTGGGAAGGGCCCCTCAGTGTGAAGCTTTGTGTTTTCTTTACTATTTCATCTGTGTTAAGCTTTGTGCTTTACATTGAATATCCCATTGCGAAGCGAATTCATTTCATGCTTCACACATTCAAAATTTCTCTGTTTAATTTCACCGAAGTTCATAATTATTTGAAGATTTATGACAAAGACAAAACACTTATAGTTAGCCTACAAAGGAACTTCCTTGTGAAAATGTTTCAGAACATGCTAAATTGAGAAACAACAAATTTGCTTCTTTCCTTCATCTTATTCCTCTTTTTGCTATGAATTTCTGATTATAAGATTGATTAAAAGGCATTTTCAAATACACAATTCATTGAAAAAATAAGTACATCTCTTTGTGATTGTTATTCTCTATATAAATAACTGTGTGAAGTATTGCCATGCATTCGTAGTTATAAATTTCATTATTTTTTCATGTATTTGTTGTAACTCTCATTCTTTTTGTGTGCAGTTTAACTGTTGTACCCTTTTGAAGAACTATCTTAAAATTAGTTGCATGTCATTTAAATCTTTCCTTGGGTTTCCATTTTGATTTTTTTTTAATATTGATTTCCTATAGTTTCTTTTTTATTAGTAAACTATGCACAAATTTAAGATTTTTAGTTGAACACATAAAACCTTGAGAATAAGGATTTTATTGGAATGGAGTATTTTGAACAAGTTCCTAGAGTGCACGAAGTGTTGTCCACAAGCAATTTATACCAAGCACCTATGTCAGTATACTTAAGGATATTGTGAGATTAGTTACTTAGTATTTTAAGACGTTAATTCTTTCTTTCCATCATTCTATTGATTGATATTTGAACTTGCAAATATCATATTTTCTTGAAGAAAATTGACCCCATAAATCTTTGAGTTTTAAGTGAAGGTTATAATGCTTCAGAAATATCACTGATTTTTTTTCTCAAATCAGTTAGAGATCATTTGGTGTGCATGAGAACCACCTGGTTTAGTGAATCATTTTAATTTGCATAGTTTTCCTAGCTTTTAGTTTTGCATAGATTGATTATTTAAAATTTGTAAACTCAAAGTTGATTAAAACTTCTCCACCTCATCAATCCTTATATGTGATGCTAATGGTTGATGTATGAAATCATATTTAGAATAGAAATAATATTTGTGATTCATGTGTGTGTGTGTTGAACTATCCTATCTAAGGAAGCATCTAAGTTTGCATGTTTGTTTTTTATTCTTTATATTTCATGTTGTGTGATTTGGGTTCATCTCATAAATACCCTCTATGAATACCTAGAAACGTATTACATGTGGATCGAGTGATACTAAGAATCATAAGTAAGTGATTCGACTTGTGGCCAAGACAAAGCCCCACATATTGCATAAGGTCCAAGAAGATAAATTTGGCTTTTAGGAGTTCTAGTGATCTTCTTTTCTTTGGTTTTCAATTAGATAGGATTAGTTAAGATTTAGTCCTACACATATTGTGCATGCATATCAAAATATTAGGAGACTCATGTTGACATTAACGTCTAGGGAAATTCTAAGCATATAATTCACCCAACATTTTTAGTGTTGTTTCTAGGGAGGTTCTAAACAGATTCTAACCTAGGTAAGTAGGTTGTTTTAAATTACAAACATTCACGATAAGGAGGAGGAACAAATAATAAGATGAGAATTAATAACTTGTACTACCACCATTGGTGAAAGAAGGTAAGATTCCTCTCTAGCACCATCGGTGAAGATATTCCAAATCTTTGTCATATTTATTATGAATGAATAGTTATTGGGATAGAAAGGTAGATTTTGCAATAGATTAAATTAAAATTCTGAAATTTTAATTTTCTAGCATTAGAAGAACACTACTTTTGATTACTAAACCATTTTTCTTCAAGTAAAATCCATGTGCAAGTCAGTATTACCATCCAACAAAGAAGGCTCCATGAATCTTCAAGAACCTATTGAGAAAAGAAAAATGTTCCTCTAAGATCTTTCTCAAATCCTAGCAGTAGCCAGAATAGAAAGAGAAAATATTAACAACAATCGAGAACATATTGTATCCCAAAAAGTGACAGAAGAGAAAAGGTCTCACAAGAAAAATGAATACCCAGTAGAAGAGAAAAAGATCCATGGACATTACCCACTAGGAGAGGGTCTAGAAGCTTCTTCTAGTTATTCTCTTCAGCATGAGGAAGATTTCAAAGAACCATGGACCATGTTTAAAAAAGCACATACATTGGAGCCGGATATTAAAAAATTTCTTGCATCTTTGTCACCAGATCCATATTCCTTGTGCATTCAAAAGTTTGATGAGAATACTTTCAAAGAAATTCATGGAATGATAATTAAATAAGAGAACCAAGAAGATAAATATTATATTGAAGTGTGGTTCCAAACCATCACTAGACCCTACCATTCCACTTATTAACACGTCTTAGCACCTTCTCCATTAATGCAGTTGGACCCTCATATTCTGGTATCTCTCAAACTATATTTTTCAAACTTGAATACGAGCATAATTGTAATCCTACTATGCACATGTATCATGATTGGAAGTATTCTGATACCTAAAGGTGTTTTTTCTCTTTTCAAGTAGCATAGGATGATGTAAATAAATAAGTAAAATAGTAAATAGAAAAATGAGTCCAATTGTGAAAACCAGTTTACTAGCATAGTTGTACATGAGCTTTGCTTGAAAACTAGGAAGCTGACAGACAAAGTTCACAATAAGTTCTGTAAGTTAATGTTGATTCAAATCTTGTACACTAATTATTAAAATCAGTTTATGCTCATGTAGTACATGGGGGATTTCTTAGGTCCCAACATCTAACAAATCTTGTCCCATCAACTTTAACACATCATTTGGGATTGAGGATAGAGACTTCATAGTACCTTGGGATCTTCATGCATTAATGGTATATCCCTTGTTATTGAAACGGGGGGTTAGTTGGTAGGCAATATCCTATCACATCCATTCATATTGGGGAATAAACTATGATACAGAAATGAGAAAATATATTTCCCTATATTAAGGGGCCAAGGGGGATTAATTATGTTATATGGCAATACCAATATTTAGGGTATATTTTATTACATTTTGTGTAGAAGTGGCGGAGGGGGAGCAAAGGGAAAATCAAGGGACAAGGGCATGAGGTATTGATTTTGATGGACAAGAAATACATAATCGAGATGTAGGATGGTTGATGCTAGTGTTGTATTGAAGGGTTTTCATGTTTCTCATGTGCTTAGTTGATTGATGGATCTTCAATTTGTTAATGGAATTGAGGTAATGACCAATGACGCATATATAATGAACCATAACAATGAAGTCAACTAGATGAGATGAGTGGGATGCAATGGACCAAAATCATACAATGAAAGAAAGTTTTAATATAATGTCTCCATTTAAAAACTTTGGCAAAAACACAAACATAATTTTTTTATTTTTTATAATCTTCCATACTTAGATTGCTTACTTACAACAGTATATTAATATTATATATTATATATTTTACATGCATAAAATGTTATATACAAAATTAATTTTCTATGATCATGCGTTTAATATAGTTTGATAAACACTTACACATGTATGTGTGTAAATGTGAATTCTCCTTTAATTTATTAGAAAAACTAAATTACTTTTTTCACATTAATTTAATATTAATATAGAATCTTTGTGCAACTACATAAATTATTAAACATATAAATATATAATTTCTTGGAAACCATCCTTCATATATGAGTCCATTCATGATTTATGACTAAGACGGTGTATATAAGTTGATTCATGATTTATGATTAAGACCACTCACACCGATACTCTTTAATGATTATTTTTAAAGCTTGGCTAGATCATTAGATTGATAAACATTATAGCCATGCAAATTCTATATGCATAATACTATGTCGCTTTTATGAATTATATAAGTACTAGCAATAAAGTGCTCATAAAGTTTGGTTAGGCATGAAATGAATTTTGGCGCTCACTAGATTTCGTGGATTTTCTTCCATAATTTAGGGTTTTAATATCTCGTACACCATTATTGCGCCGAGAGGCGCATTCTACAGCCCGGTATGAGGTAGAAGTGTGATTCCGTGCTCAACGTGGAGATGACACGTGTCACATAAAAAAATTGGCTTAATAATTAATAATCTTAGGTGTATATATATATATTTGTAAGTAAATCAAAACACCTATACACACTTCAAAACAATACATACAAGCTAGACCTTCGAAATAAGGCTGAGAGCAATTACAGATTTGTCTTAGGTATGCGAATGCGTACAGTTTTAAATGCAATCCAACACTAAAATATTAGTTTATACATTCACAAGATTTCTTTAAATGTATATCCATATATGCATATATCAACCGGGTGGATATACACCTCCCTTCCATCAGGGCCACAAGAACACTACCTTCCTGCGGCCTGTTTTAACCGTGCATGACTATGTCATATCGAGAGAAGATATTGCTAGGGATCTAGGGGCTTTAAATCTGCATAACTCGTCCACGGGCACATTGCAAGTTAAGCTGAAATTGCATGCCAAAGTTCGTTTCAAGGTTTGGTTCTGTAAGTCCTTGAATTTCAAGATGAGATTTGAGTGCGATAATGTTAATGTAGATATTTAGCAAAATAATTCCTTCGACCGCACAACATGTAATGTGCATATCTAGGTTTTCTGTTTGTTGTGGAGCACCTGAAGCGTACTATATTATGTTTCTATAAGTTTATTTTTATGGGATTCGATTCGTGTGTCTTTGTTCCATATTTCTACTCGAATATTGTACAGGCAGGCCGCTGTTGCTTGCCATAATTTAAACTATTCTCTATTCCTTACTAAGATCTAGTTTGATGTACCATTTTAGTAATTGACACAGTCTGAACACAGATAACCTAAATTTTATTTTCAGTACATTGATTCCATCTCAAAGAATTTCTGTATGCGTCTCTGAAACTACACAGGTCTCCAGGGTTTCGATCACGAAGCTTCACAGATTTATAAACAGCGGGCCACATGGTTTCGCAAATTCCGTGAAATTAAAGTATTCAGAGAGCTTTCAATTTACTTATAAATGGAGAAAGGACTTCATCGTCTTGAATAATGATTTACAGAACGGCCTGACCACAATAGCAATATCTTTTGGTTGTATGCTTTTAAAATCTTGAGGACTCAACAACATATCCAGCAGGCAGTGGGGCCTTATGATTTTAAAAGGTCAATTATTTTTAAATAGATAAAATATCAAAATAATTATTAACATTTCATTAGGTAAATTTTAATTTATAACACTTTTTAAAAATTTAACATATATTTTTTATTATTTATTTATATTGAATTTTATTTTTATATTTTAAATTATTTTTTAACATTATATTATATATTTATAATTTATTTTAAAGTTGGTATTGGATCTAGCTTATGTCTTCTCCGCTTTCTGTAAAAAAAAAGACTGTATAATTGAATTACTGTATAAGAAGTATGTTTTCTCTGAATGACTTCTTGGATTTGCTTCTTTGTATCGAGGTGGCATCTAATTAGAATTTGGAGTGTAATTGTTGAAGCAGGGTTTGCACCTCGAAATATTTGATCCCTCTCGGCGCATGATAGAGCCGGGTAAAGCTGGATCTAAGCTGGTTGTAAATAGATAGTAGAATTGATGGAAACCTTGACCTATTAGCCAATTCGTGGCATGGTAGATATTCAACTCTAAATTAATTTATTCTTGGCACTCTTAAAAGATTGCAAACCACATCTCAGAACTTTCTAGCATTTGTTCAATGACCATAGAGAGTTATTCCTTTGCGAGGGTTTCACTGTGGGAAGGAACAGTGTTTCAACTCTCATCACTTATGTATTTTGTTTGAGGTATCCCTATGAATAATCCATTGAGAGTCTATGTACCAAATGCTTGCGTATAGACATTCTATGCTTGTCACAAATGCTGGCTTTATACTTTATCTAGTCATAGCATCCAACTTTAGTAAGCTTTTTGTATACTTGATTTTATAGTCAAATTATTTTAAGTTTGCTATTAACTCTCAGGATATAGATATTTAAAGTCCATTGACTCATATTATCCTTCCTTCTCACAGGATACTCATTAGATAAATTCTTCTTCTTAATGTATATTTCTTATAACGATTATATCTTTAGTCTTCTATTACACAAGTTGGGTTAAGAGTTGACTTAAATAGAGACCTATATAGAATCTCTATATATTCGACTTCCATAAGGTTAATGGTTAACTCTTGCTTTCGTTTTTCCAATGGGATGAATATATTGTCACATGTATGGTTTGTATGCTTCCTGGGTTTGGTGTTTTTCTTTTAATGTTGTTTATATATTACATATAATATACTATCAACAAATTCGTTGCTCAAATGTTTTGATACGCAAGATTTGCACAGTTTGGGGTCGTCCATGGCCTCCTTGTCTTTTGTCAATGGACTCCAACGTTTGGGTATATTTGTTGTTTCATTAACAAGCCACTCATGCCGCAAATAGACTTTTTGTAGGAAAAACATTCAAGTTCTTCTTTATAACATTTATATATATGCATAATAATTATTTAGAAACACCATATTAACTCATTTTTTTGGCTGATGCAACGTATATTTCCACCTAGGTATGATAGGAATATCTCTATATCGAATTGGGTGAACCTCCAGGTATGTTGAACATTTGTCTCTGTCCATTTCATGAAAAGTTTTATTTCTCATTCTTCAAATTCGATCAAGGGTTTCACACTTAGATTTTGTTAGTGTTCTCTATTGTAAAATATTGTATATAAAACCTAATAATACATATTTGGTTTTTATTAATAGTCATGCCCTTTGTGGCTTTAATGTTGATTATTATTGTCTTTCCTTGTCTTTGTTCATGATTATATATGCATGAATGTTTTTCTATAGAGCTCAACCCTTTGGATATTCAACTTAGACTTGGTAGTTGATTTATTAATGTAAAGGAATATACTTTATTGTTTAAAAACACTTCCCTCTCTTGGGTCATCGAACCTAGAGTTTCTTTTATTTTCTTTGATTCGTTTACCGTATTAAAAACTGTTTCGATTTAATTTTAACACATTCAACCATGAATTGACAGCATTGAAATTAATTGATAATAATTTGAATACATTCAATGCAAGATAAAATGTTAGAAAACTCCAACAAAAATGGTTATGCTTAGTATTTTATTTCCATAAATGATTAAAGTTTATGTCTCTCTAGGCTATTAACAATTCACTAAATCTAAATTTGTTCAACATTCAGCCTCGACCCTTTCCCCCTTCGAGCCCCATAATTTGTTTTCTTGTTGTAAGTAGGAGATAGTGGATAAAAGTCTATATAATTAGTTGGTCACTCCCTCCTTTAGTGCTTGTACCGCCCTAAATTGAATGCAGGATTGCACACTATAGTACTGAACTAAAATAGATCTTTATTTTCAGCAAATTCAATACGAATATGTGGCTTATCGCTCCTTCATTCCTTATTTGGCTCATCATTGATTTCTGGGTTCATCTTAGGGTTATACTAGAAGAAATTGCAATCTTCAAGTTACATGTCAAAAACATCAATTTGACAAATCATTTTCTCATTGCTCATGGGTGATATTGGAATATTTTGAAGAATGACTATGTATGAGAGGTGCACATGATAGCCACTGATGATCTTTTCATTTTACAGTTTTAAGGAAAATATAAATATGGGATGTCAATATATCTTCCTTCTACAAAGGGTTATGCATAGTCATATTTAAGTTCACAAGCTGCAAATAACACAAAACAATTTGGCATTGAATTTACATAAGCTCTGTTCTTTTGTCACTACTCCACAGAGCTAGAAAATAATGGTATTTTGAGTTGACAATACAAAAGTAGCATTATGTCCAAATGGGGTTTTTTTATGCAGTAATTCCTTTTATTATTTGATGAAAAAAATCATAGATTTCAACATGGAAGATGGGACTTTCATTTTTGCACAGTTGTCTTTGTTGGTCGAAGACCTTTCCTGTAGGTTTTCATTTTTGTTGGTCTAGGTGGTGATAAAGTTCCTCTCTGGATGGGTTCTTTCTTCTTGTCGCGTTGTTGTGTGTTCGTGGAGTGGGCGCATTGAGACGTCCTTGCCATCCGATCCAATCCAATGTGAGAAATCCATCTATAATTAATTCCATCTCTACATCCGCTAAGTGAAGTGAAGTCGATATGTTTCTTGTTAGTTTGTGGCAAAAATAAAGAGAAATAAGTTTAAGTGATTAGCTCTCAAGTGAGATATCAAATTTTGAATGACATAATATATAGGAATTGCATAAAGGTGTAGTCATGCAAGTGGTAGGAGATTTGTAGAATGTGGTTTGAGAAAAAATAGCCATAGAGATTTGAAGAAGTCAAGTTTACTGTGGGCTTCCACGTTTCTATATATTGAAAATTACAAAAAATTCCTTTAACTTAAGTTTCTTTTGTTGAGGTAGAAAACTGTAAATAATTGTTCTATTGTGTTCATTTAGTTTTTCTATTGACATCTTCAAATTTCTTTAAAAAATATGGAGCATTTAGTAGTATCATGAAGTCTAGGTCATAGAAAGGGATTGTAAACTCCTTAGTAGTATTTCTACATAAATTAAAGTTTTGGTGTAAATTTATGTTATTTTGTCATTGCCTCCTTATTTATGGATTTGATTTTGACAAGAGTCAACCAGCATTCAAACAATTATTTTACAATAAGATGAACTCAGAAATCAATCTTGAACCAAGGGCCCAACTCCAAAGTAGGGTTCATTGGAGCTCTTAAGATATAGATGAATTTCATATGGATGAAAAACGACCTTCTCTCAACTTTATGTATTGTGCCCAGTGGCTTGGGGTCTACCACCAACGGAGAATGGAATTGTGTCAGCTCGAGGTCTACCCTCAACGAACAATGGAGTTGTGTTTTCCTGATTACAATCGATCTATCAGGTTACCCAAATGAGTCATTACTTTATCTCCTCTGAAACGTCTTGTTCAATAATCCTTATATCCCATGTTTCCCTCTCGAACTACTTTAAATCCATTATAAATATGTTTAGTTGAAGTTAGGTCTTCAATAATATTTCTATCCATGTTATTGACCATACTGACACATGAATATATCTAAATTTGATATATTTAACCTTAGCTTATCTTGAATATTAAATCTAATATCAATTCTACTGCTATCCCCCATTCTTTCAAGTCCACAAAGTTATCCCATCCCTTGAAGTCTACAAAGTTCTCACATCCCTCTTATATGAATCTCACTTCTATTTTGTGTTATTTTTTAATATGTTATTAGTTACTTTGGCATACCTAAATTTGATATATTTCACCTTTACTTTTCTAGAAACTTGACAAAGGATAGGGTTTAGCTAAATGGGTTGTTCTACTCCCTACAAAAGATAACCACAAGATTATATCCAGGGAAAACCATTATAGAAAGTAAGGAATTGAATTTGGAGATCCACTTTACCCTACCAATTATGATATACCATCATCAAGCTACCATCTAGGTTAGATGTACTTCAATAGGTATGAGTTCCATTTTATGTCACTCCAATAGTATATGTTTGTTCAAAATGTGAAGGTTTGAAAATGAAACCTCAATGTCACAGTATACCATTATGTCAATCTTTTGTTATCCTAAATGGATAGCCTCGTACCCACCCACCATTGTTAAGGATTAACTATTCTTTTATAGAAAACCATGCAATTACCATTCCATTGGTAACTTTTTGTGGAAGATGAAAGCCAAAGAAAATGACTTTTCTTCTAACTTATCTATACCAACTCCTTATGTTGAGACAACTAAGAGTTCTAGTAACCAAAGGTTTGACAATAATACTACCCCAAGCCAAAACTATACTTAAAAGTCCAAATAGAGAGATGCGATGAGAAGAAGGGAATCCAACTATAAACTAAGGCCACTTAGTATATTAGAGGGTAGTGGGAACATCTCACTTCCTCTTAATTAAGTGGTAAAGTAACTTAGTACTAAACTTCACATAACCACACTATGATTGGTGTTGACAAAAACATGGACATTGAGATGCAAGGATGCTTGAACCTTGAAGAGTGGAATAAATACCTTATAAATTTGTGAAGGAAGCTTCCAAGAACCTTATAATTACAAGGGAATGAACATTAATGAAGACCATTATATAAATGCACAATAATTCACAAATAAAGAGGTCACAACAAAAATAATATAAGAATAAAGAGTTGGGGAAGGAAACCATTTATATGAGATCCTTACATGCAATGAGTTCACTTTTGAAAACTTTGCTTTCTACTTCCAAACTTTGTCCATATCAATTTTTATAACAAGTGTGACTTCATTAACTTTGATTTAGGATTGATTTTAATATTTTCAACTATATCTGATAGTTTGCACATTTATCACAAAAATGTCTTTATACCAAAGGAAAATTTCCAACTATAAACTACAGCCACTTAGTATATTAGAGGGTAGTGGGAACTTCTCAATTCCTCTTAATTAAGTGGTAAAGTAACTTAGTACTAAACTTCACATAACCACACTATGATTGGTGTTGACAAAAACATGGACATTGAGATGCAAGGACGCTTGAACCTTGAAGAGTGGAATAAATACCTTATAAATTTGCAAAGGAAGCTTCCAAGAACCTTATAATTACAAGGGAATGAACATTAATGAAGACCATTATATAAATGCACAATAATTCACAAATAAAGAAATCACAACAAAAATAATATAAGAATAAAGAGTTAAGGAAGGAAACCACTTATATGGGATCCTTACATGCAATGAGTTCACTTTTGAAAACTTTGCTTTCTACTTCCAAACTCTCTCCATATCACTTTTTATAACGAGTGTGACTTCATCAACTTTGATTTAGGATTGATTTTAATATTTTCAGCTATATATGATATTTTGCACATTTATTACAAAAATGTCTTTATACCAAAGGAAAATTTCCAAACCTTGGACTATTTAAACTTGATAGATTTATGTGTGAGTAAATTTTTAAAATCCTTATTCCTTCTAGCAAAGACTTGAATATTTTTAATATTTTTGTAAAGATATTGAAACAACTTCTACAATTGTATTTGGATTTTTGAAATTATGATAATATTGCAACTATTAATTTTAACTATGCTTTGTGTTTTATTTTTGTGGTATTACTCTTTTTGTTCCTTAGTGAAGTTATTTAGATATGAGGTTTGATTCTTGGAATAGTAGGCAATACACTATTGGAATTCGATGGCATTGAGATAACTAGGGTGATAGTATTTTGTTCTTTCAAGTAAAATGTTATTGATGTTATGTCCAGAAGGTTAGTGTTGACACTAGTTATGAATATGTATGTGAGATTTCACACTTTCTCCATAATTGAGGTTGTGTTTGATAGAAGTCACATTGTAGCTTATGAAACTGTTTAGTATGCCTTAATATGTATTTGGTTCCTCATAAACTCCAAAGTTAAGAGATGTAACTAATTCAGTGTTTCGGAGTTGAACAATTGTATTATATTTTTTATAGGAATTCTAGTAAAAGATCTAATTCTTCATTTTTTAGGTTGGGGTTTAGGTGGATATTCAGATTCAACCAAACATTGCTCAAAGACAACCAAAAAAGTGATATCAATCATTCTTGGCTCATTGGAACCAAGAAAAGTTAGATTGGTATTTCTTGACTAATTTTGTTTCAAATTTTTGTATTATTTAACATTTTCACTTTACAAGTTAGGAACAGTTGTTAGATTGAGTTACATTTCAAGTCTTACATGCAAGGAATCCACCTTAATATTGTATTGGAACTGACATGAACATAAGTGAAAATCTGAATCCTTATTTACATACCTTATGTGTTATTGTTACCATGAAATGAAATCATATAAGTTTCACCATCTGTGTATCTTTATAACCATTGCATGCTCGAAACTAAACAATGGAGATTTTCCCCTCTCTTGTAAAGATGAAAAAATATAGATATAAGCCATGAAAATGTAACTAAATGTTGATAATTCCCTTGATTGCAAGAACAAATGTAGAGGAAGTGGAAGCAATTCATTGCATATCGTAAATAACCCAAACCCAAGCTATGCACATGATCATATGGTGTTACTGGAAAGTAAGAGGAATTTTTCTATGTTCATTTGGGTTCAAACATTAATGATGTTTGTTTTGTTATGAAGGTAGACAAGTCCATCCACAAAAGGGTTTTAATTTTTCATTTTTATGGAGTTTAATTCATTAAGATTATAGAAAATATGATCTCTCTATGGCTATACTTGTATTTACATGATATAAAATTAGTAGATTGGTAGGTTGTGGTGTGAAACATCTACACCTCATATTATTTAAGCATTGCACTAACAATTGGACTATTAGTCTTTTACATTATTTGTTACATTGATCTCTTGACTGAGTTGCCTTTTACGCATTTTGCCTTCCTCATTGGTATTTTATTGGCTTTTCCACTATCCAATGCTACAAATTGATCAGTCACTTATGCAATCCTGGTGGGATCATTATTAGCATTATACTATTGTTTTATATTAAGATGCGTTAGGGATGCTGTTTGTTACAATTTGACAATATGATATAAAGGGGGTATTAAAAATGGGTTGAAAAAAATGGATACCTACAATATCTGGTGAAACTAGGGGTTTTCTTAATTGGAAAGGCATATTGAGAGGGGGTTCAACAATACAATTTTAGGAGGCATTTTCCAATATTTAGTGAAATTAGGGATATTCTTTAATATCCTATTAATGCTCGTGCTATGTAACAAGTTCATTAAGTGAACCCCCCGTGGTTATTGATCACAGGGATTCATCAATTCCTCGATTGATGAATATTGTAGGTGACTCAACCTAAACACATCCATCAATACTTGTCAAAATACACTAAGGTACTTTAGCGGTCATGGTCATTAAAGGTGAGTTCCTTCATGTTGGTTAATGACATATATTAAAGGATGATTAGCCAAATATTTTTTTCCATATTTGAATTCAGGAACATTCACTCGCATTGTAATAATTGTACCCTAGGTTTTGTAGTGGTTTAATTCTATGTAATCTAATGGTTCCAATATTAGCTTATAGTAGTTTCTATCTTGTTCTAAAGTTCCTTATAGAAGTATGTTCATATATTATTCCAATAATGGTTTCCATACAGTAGCCTAAACATTCAATTTTAGTAGAAGTTCCTAGTTCCTCACCTCATTTTCATGAAGACATGCAAATCCTTAGGTGTGGGGGAGAAAAGGTCATTGAGACCTTTAGATTCTTGTAAAAAATGTTCAGTTCATTTTGTTCTTTCTTCCTTCAACATGATCCAATTCTTAGTTCAACTTCCTTCAATAGATTCAAATCGACATTCATTAGCTCCAACTCGCATCCTTTCTCAATTTCATATTTAGTTTTCATCTTTATCCAACATGTACCATGTTCCATCATTCCTACATCTTCAACAATAGGATCAATTAGCGAGTATTCCAAAGGTAAAAATTGAGGTAAATGTTTTGTAAAACTTCTTGGTTTGTTAAGAATTTAAGGAGAAAGATGAATAACCACTAATTCCTCATTCTTCATATGTTTAATTACCATTTGTAGTTCATTTCCATTGACTCAACTTTTATACTTTGTTCACTAGCATCACAAACTAAATATATGATTATTGTGGTACTCATATAAAACACCAACAAAATAATCTTACCTTACAAACTAACACTTTTATGAATATCTCTTTTAAATACTATTTACAAGAGTGAAAACATCATACTTTGTAGTTTATACTTTTCTAAATCATATCCCAATGTAAATTTGGTCATTCACACACAAAAAAATTAAAAGTAGAGAATGTATCCAATAGTTAGTAAGCATGCATTAAGAACAATAATTTTAATTGCTTCCTCACTTTGTTTGCGCGAGGACATGCAAATACTCAAGAGTGGCGGACAGGGATGATTTTAAGGAACCATACTTATTTAAAAGTGTATAAATGTTGGCGAATATTACCAATTCTTAAAACGCCAACTATAAAATGATTGGCGATATTTTTCAAAAAATATTTTAATTTCCAAGGATTTTATATCGTTTATATAATAATTTGGCAATTTTTAGGGTGAAAATTTTTCACCCCATCAAAATTTGGCGAAACAGGGCTTCAAAAAATGCAAAATGGCGAATCTTTTTTTTGGAGAAAAACATGGAAAAATAGCCCACTGGGCTAAAATTTGCCCCTAAAATTATCCCTGGTGGTAGAAACTTTTGGTCTCAGTTTTATGATTATTTTTGTCATTTTAGCTGTCATTTTTAACATCTTTACTTCACTATTCCATTCCTTCTTTATCACTTTATCACTTTATCTCACAACTTCATTCATCCATGGCTACTTTTCACCATAAACCCTCACTTACCCCATGGCGTGTTTTAGTGGTTAAATAACATCAATTTCCATTTATTTTTTTATAAACCACGAAGAATTATACATTTATTTTATGAATGATGGTTTTTCATAACTCAGAGTCCAGTGAAAAGGTTAAAAAATAGTTATTTACAGGTTTCCTCAAAACTTGTAAGCGTGGTTGTTTTCCTAGTTGGAGTAGTTGGAGCCAGGGATCAAGATTGAAGGTC
>LPNX010879656.1:117308-138845 GCA_001517045.1 Pseudotsuga menziesii | reverse complement strand
ATTGATAAAGTATCGAAAAGATGCAGACCTGAAGAATAAACAATGGAGGTTTTTGCATTCAGAGAATTATCCTCTGACAAATATAAAACTAAAGTCTTCAAAAATTAATTGGTTGTCAACTAATGAACTTGTGCTTGAATGCATGCACATCTCCGCCTTACAGTAACAGGAAAGGCAAATTTATATAAAATTACCTTGGCTGCCGGAGTTAGCCAATGAATCTAATGAGTTCTTCCTTCGTCGTTCATTGTGTCCCACCAACCTTCTCCTGCAACTTCTCTCTGCGTCATCAAATTCTGCTATGCCATGGAATCTAGATAGGCACCACAACACCCAATTATTCATGTGTATTATCAAATTATATACTTAGTATGTATGGATCCATGTTGACCTACTCAGAAAAAAAATAGTGAGGTGCAACCGTCTCTTGGTTAGTTACCTGCTACACTGCTGACAGAAGCGTTGCTCGGTACCAAGAACAATGACTTTGGGGGCTTTGGAATGCATTTCACAGACTTTATGTCTCTTGTGATATTCTTTTGCATTTGCCAACACTACGTTGCATCCTTCCACTTGACAATGACAACGGGGAGGTTGCGCGGTTGAAGCCGGCAAAGCCCTCGGCTTCTTATAAACGCAATCGCCAGCGCTATTACCAGTGACTGGATTAATTACCTTAGCCAGATTCGCAGAGTCTCCAAAATGTTGCCGCTTTTCTAGCTTAAGACACGTTAAGGAATCCCCTTGAACATCCTTGATGACATTAATGTTATCTCTCATGGGACCCTCGTTAGCACTTTGATGACATTAATTCCTGGGGGAGGTCGAATGCCTCGCCGGATCGCATTGGATCTTCTGACCCAGCCGGATCGCATTGGATTCGCATTGGATCTTCTCATTAATATGATATGAAATCTCTTGGAGGCTGGTACAGGTCGAAATCACAATCACAAAAATTGTTGATGGGGAATTTTTAACTTAGCCCTTCTAGTGTAATTTTAATTTAAAACCTCCATTTTTTATTAAAATGACAAAAATTAAAATCCCCATTTCAAATGACGTAAAAATTTTAAATTGCCCTTCTCTGACGGCCTAGGAACCCTTTGATGGGCACTGACGGCTTGAATTTTGATCCCTGGTTGGAGCATTTACGAGAAAATTAGGGTACAAGATTTTTGTTCCTAAGTTTAATGAAATGGATATATGTTTCTCATATCTTACCATCTTGCATAAGTGGGCATCCATCACGTGGTCAAATTTTTCCTAATTTTTTTTTTAGCAATTTAGAAGCAACTAACTTCCTCGTCACAAAGGCATCCATCACGTGGTCAAAATTTTCCTAGTTTTTTTAGCAATTTTGAAACAACCAACTTCCTCCTCAATTTGTGTGCAGATAAAACACATATCGAAATACGAGACATGGGTTTTATTTCTAATGTGATAAATTGAGTAATAATAAGTGATTTACTAAATTTGAATTGGTTTGATATATAAAAGTGTATCTTTAAGGATAATATGACCAAAATAATGAAAATTACAAGATTTTGGAGATGTTTCCTAATAACTCCAATTTCGGTTTTTTAAGTTGTGAATTCCATTCCAAGAATTCCATGACTGATTTTTAGGTATCAATAATTCTCCTAAGGCTAAGAATAAGATCATCATCATTTTTATGTGAGATAATTTATTGTATTATTTAAGAAGGCTAAGTGCCATCATTGTAATCAAAGTTTCACATGGAATGCATAATTTATTGTTGTTGGATTACTATGTATTTATATATGATATGATTATATTTCCTAGCAATGCTATCCACCTTGAAATATTCCTGAAGTGTGAATATGAGTTGCTAAATTCTATTTGGTTCAGTAGATTAGTTTCATTTCCTTTAATTTTCAGTTTATTAATTTGTGATGTAATTTCCTTTTAATTTTGTTCAATTGTAATATTGATTTGGTTAAATTAATGCTCTCTATATATTCTTCGATGGTATACACACTTATTCTTTTCTCTTCAACTTTTTTTTATTTAATTTGTGGTTTAAATTGTTGTTGTTACAACTCTATTCTACACTCATTTTTTTCTATACATCCTTTGTTTTAATACACACATATAACCAACAATTCAATCCAATATATTGTGCAATATCATTACAGGGTTCTCCACCAAATTGTGTCCCAATACACTCTTAAATTAGGTGTACATTTTGCTATTTATATGCTCTATTTTGTTAAACATGTTTCCTCTCAATTCACCATCACAATCTATAACCATACTTATTTCAAATCCAAAGCACTTATCATGATTCATATTTCTAATTTGTAACAAATTCCATCTTCAATCAGTATGCTTTTATTTAGGACCACTTTATCATAGACTTTCCCATCAAAACTTGATCTTCAATTCACTTTTATATTCACCCTTTATGTTGTCCCAAACATTACAACATAGTAATGAATAGAGTGTTACTGTTTGTATTTAATCAAATAAAACATAAAAAATAGAGTTGTTTCATTTTCGATATCCCCACAACATTTTGTTTCATATTCACTTCATATCTTCTCACTTGCCAAAATGATCACATACTAGACTTAGTTAATTATAAGAGAATATTGCTGCAATTTTCCCTTCCTTTTCTTTGTATTGGATATTGATTTTAAAAACTATCTTCACATTTCAATTACACAGAAAATAACCTCTTTATCACATCCACTAATTCCTTGTTTGTTGGATTTTGTATCAAACATTCTATTCATGTAAATTATCTAGACAAAGAATGCATTATGTCTCTAATATTTGATTCATAAATAAAATTAGATTTTGTTTAATTTATTGTGCTTAAGGTACATGAATTGTTGGATGAATTGTAGAGGTTACTTATTCCCTTACTATTTACTCTTTGTTAGTATTTTTGCTTCAAATTGAATATCCCATTGCAAAGAGCATTCATCTCATCCTTTAGACATTCAAAATTTCTCTTTTTAGTTGCACCCAATTTCATAATTCTTTAAATATTTATGACGAAGACAAAAACACTTATATTTAGAATACAAACACTTCTTTGTGACAATGTTTGAGAACTTGCTAAATTGACAAACAAAGACATTGCTTTTCTTTCACCTTATTCCTCGTTTTGCTCTAAATTTTTTATTATGAGATTGACTAAGAGACATTGTCAAATATGCAATTCATTGAACACATAAGTACAAATCTTTCTAGTTATTTTTCTCTCTATAAATTATTGTCTAAAGTATTGGCATTCATTCATAGTTTAGAAATTCATCATTATTTCATGTGTGTGTTGTAACTTTCATTCTTGTTGCTTATGGTTTCACTATTGTATCCATTTAAAGAACTATATTGATCTTATTTACAATCCATTTACATGTTTCCTTGGCTTTCCATTTTGGTTTTGTTTTCATATTTATTTTATGTAGTTACTTTTTTATTAGTAAAGTTTACACAACTTAGAACTTAGGATTTTTAATTGAACGCATTAACCTTGAGAATAAAGATTTGACAAGAACATAGTATTGTGAACAAGTGTCCAAAGTGTGCAAAAGGTCGTTCACCAACAATTGTGACCAACACCTATGGCTGTACACTTAAGGATATTGTGAGATTTGTTACTTAATATTTTAGTCAGTTAATTATGGCTTTCCATCAATGTATTTGCTGATATTTTAAACTGCAAATATCATATTTACTTGAAGAAATCCACCACTTGAATATTTGGGTTTGAAGAAAAATTTATAATGATTCAATAGATTAATTTAATTTTTCACTCAAAACAATCATTGTAACATCCTTGTCCCTCAATCCAACCAACAGGAGGGGATATTAACTAAATCGAGGCCTTTAAATTTTTCCCCATCACCATAATTAATGATTTATAAATTTTAAAATGCATATCCAGATATGTAAATAAAACACATAGTGTAAATAAACCAAGTCGCACACACACACACACACAACATGCAATTATAGGCATAATTATGACAAGCATATAAATAAAATCATTGCACATCATATACAAAAGAGAACACTTATATTTAACAAATAAGATCTAAGAAACTGGCTATGTAAGAGAGATATTCCACCCAACTGTAGGAACTTTGTTTGGTACATACTCTTTCAATCGAAAGGTCATTCCTAAGCTAGGCTATGAGGACACCTGGGCAAAGGAAACACCTACAATCTTCCCTCACTCATCCCATAATCCATTCTCCTCTCTATGCTTAGCTAAAACTCATACACAGCTCTACAATGATCTCACTCATCCATCAAAGCCATGAAATTCTTTTCAACTTCCCCATGCAAGACAAGGAATGCATGTTCCTTTACTGATCCATAGTTCCCTTAAGAAATCCAACCCTTGCAATACTTACCAATGTGTGCAGTAAGAGTCCAATCTACTGCATGTTATTGGAGAACCTATTATAGCATAGAGTATGGCTTCTCATGCATCCAAAGGTAGCATATCTCAATGGTTAAGGGTCCTGAGATTTCCCAACTTCTATGGTCACCTACAACCATCTATTTTCACTTCAAACTTTCAGATATATCTGTAATTTCGAATTCCTAGGTTAACATAGTCTAGTAATGGATATGAATAGCAATAGGAAATTCTACTTAGTGTAAAAGTTTGCATGAAAGACCAATCAAAAGAGTTTTTAATCCAAGGGATATGAGATGATGGTGAAAATACACCTAACATAGATTCTAACCATATAAGAAAATGAATATTGACAAATGACATAACTATCACAACCCCCATGCTTTAATAACTGCATGAACTGACTTTTCCCACCAACCTCACTCATAAATTCATTGATTGGGTTTAATAGTCAAGATAATGAAATTGGCTAATTTAAGGCACATGGAATATTTTTGGATGAGTTCTAAGGTTGACACTTGGAAACATAGGATTTAGTTTCTCCATAGTCTCCCTTTCCTCTTCCCCTCCAGAGGAATCAAAACCCATCTAGTTCTATTTACACAACCATCTTGGACCATTTTATTATTTTCTAGCATAGTGTTTACATATATTTTGAGTTGGCATGATAGCCAACTAAACGATCCAAATAAAAAGATTTACATCATACATGCCTAGTCAGTCACTAGTTGGGACTTGGACTTGAGATGCACACCATGAATCCATACTATCATATTTTCATCATTTTACATAATATAATGAAATACATTACATGGGTCAAATTGGGGGTATTACAATCACAAAGGATTTGGTGTGCATGAGAACCACCTAATTTAAGGAAACATTTTAATTTACTTAGTTTTCCTAGCATTTATTTTTGCATAGATTTATTAGTTAAAATTTGCAAATATCGAACTTTCCCGAAACTACTAATCCACCCTTATCAATCCTTATATATAAAGCTAATGCTTGCTGTATAAAATCATATTCAGAATAGACATAATATGTGTGATGTGTGTGTCGAACTATCCATTCTAAGGAAGTATCTGAGTTTGCATGTTTGTTTTTCATTCTTTATATTTCATGTTGTGAGGTTTGGATTCATCTAAGAAAGACTGTCTGTGAGTATCTAGAAATGTAGTACCTGTTAGGTCCGATATTTATCATGATTTTTGTCATTCAACTTGTCACTTTAGACCACCTTACTTCACAATTTCAATCATTCATTGTCACTTTACTTCACCATTTTGTTCATCCATCATTATTTTCACCATAAAACCCTCATTAACCCTATGATGTGTTTTTGCATGTTTTAGTGGTTTAACAACATCACTTTCCCTTATTTTTGATAAATGAAGGAGTATCATAGATTTACTTTACTAATGACGTGTTTTCATAATTTAGTAGTGAAAATGTTAAAAATAAGTTATTTATAGGCTTAGCCCAAGAATGTAACCCTTATTGTTTTTCATGTTGGAGCATCTACATAAAAATTATGGAACATGGGTTTTGTTCCTAAGGTATATGTTATGGTTCCATGTTTTTTAGAATTTACCTAGCTTGCACGTGTGGTTATCCACCATTTGGTCAAAGATTTCGTAGTTTCTTGCAATATCTTTGAAACTACCAATTTCTTCTTGAATTTCTCGTGTAGTTGAAAGAAAATCTAAAAATTCCAAGGCGTAGGTTTTATTCCCTGTATGGAAAAATAGAATATAGTGTGGAGGTTTTCTAAAATTTGGAACCATTTGAGGGATCAAAGGGGCACTTAAGGAAAATATTCCCAAAATAATACAATTTCTAAATTTGGGGGATTTTGCTTAAAATTAGCGATTTTAGTTTTATGAGTTAAGGATTCGGTTCCTTTATAAATTTTATGTATAAAAAGGCCTCATAGGTTTGAGATAGGTAATTATCATTATCATCACTATTATGTAGAGGGATTCATGAATGTAGTAGAATATCTATTCATTGTTGTAAAGAGAAGTGAACATATGGAAAAGCACTTGTAATTCTTTGGATTTTTTAGTCAATGAGAAGAAATTGGTATTCTTGTAGATGGTGTAGATCATTCTATAGTACTATATATCTTTTCAATAGTGTAGTCCAAGTTTGCTAAGGCCCCATACTTTGATATGCGTTGTGTTATTTCTTAGCATAGTTGAATTTACATTTATGTTTGTCTTTAAAAATACATTTTACATTTCTATTTATTTCATTTATGCAATTAGTGTGCATTTACATTCTAAAATTAATTTTTGATAATTAAAACTCATATCAATTACCAATTGATATCTTCTTGCATTTTCACATGTTTTGAATTAAATTTGCACTCATTAAATTTTACTTTTATGCACTCCCTACTTCTACAAATATTTCAATACTCTATTTCACATTTAAGATCATTGGACATCATTTTCCTTTTCCTTGTATCATATAACATTATACTGTAATTGATTCTTTACTTGGATGCTACACTATTTACTATGACTTCTTTCACACAACCTTTGAATTGGTTCTCTAATTACATTTATGCTTCTCATGCATTGTTTCAACTGATCAACATTCAAATCGTGCCAAGTTCTTATTTTTTCCACAGGTTATCTACAACCACTCCATTCACATTCAATTGCTTCCCCTTTTTCCTTATTCCACCTATTTAATTTCCTTTTAAATTATTCCTTTCAATCCATTCATTTGGATTCCCTCCTTGTTGAGTTAGCATATCACCAATAGACTTACATTATTTTTCCTAAGTATTTGCATTGATGCATGAGTAAAGATACAGAAACATAGATCTTGAATGCATATCAACCACTATAAGAAAAAAACCAAAAAAATAGTGTGTGCACCATTTGTATTTTCTTGTTGCATAAACTCTCTTCCAAACCCTCTTTCATTCTCAAATTTAAATGATTTTCTCATTATTAGGTTAACCATATGAATTCACAATAAGCTATAAAGTAGATTTCCTTCTTCTTCATTCATTCTCTACACCTAAGATTGATATCTTAGCACATATATTGCATAAAGAAATCATCTATCCCTTTTAACTCATCCTTGTTGGTTGAATGCACCATAAGCTTCTTAAGTCAACAAGTATCAACACAAGGTGTTATTTACTTCATTCATATTCCAGCTTTGTGCATACTATGTTCCCATGTATTTATATCTTTAAGACAAGTATGTAAGTGTTCATTCATTCCTCTATCATATTCTTTTCTGAAATCCTATAATTTACATTGATTATCTTATTTTACAAAGAATATTCATTCCTCCCTTATATGAATCATTCTGCATTTAGTATTTGGACATTTGATCCCTCTACCCCATATTTCTACATTTTTCCTTTCAAATTTCTTTTCATCGTGATTGATGCACTTACTATGAAAATATCTTTAGTTTAGGATCAGGATTTAATTTTTGGTTTTCTTTGATAATATTTTCTACAACTTAAGTCTGAATTACTTTCCTTTACATTTCTTTAATTTAATTTTCCGCAACACTACATAAGAGAATCATTAAAGAATGGAAATAGTAGTGAACTACTCCTGCAAAGTTACATGAACATTCATATATGAAATGTTGTAACCCTAAGCATGCATAACACTTATTGTCTCATTTCACAGTGATGCATTCCTTGGTTTTGATGTCCAATAGTTTATTTATTTTATTACTTTATTCGCTTTGTGTGATTTTTCTATCACTAGGATACAATAGGTAGTCTATTTCCTGCTTTCTAGTTAGGTTTATTTCCTATAATTTCTTTTCAAGAACAAGTATTTTCTTTGAACATTTATCATAGAATGATAATCTCTTCCGAAGACGCTTCAACAATTTAATTTGGATATTTTAAATGTAGTGTTTTTGCAGTAAATGATTCCATATGGTTCCATGTCATAGATCATGTTGAATTGTTGTCACATGTAGCTAGATAAATCCCCAATCATTCCGTTAGAGAACTTGAAGAAGATTAACTAGTTTCATGAATAGTTTTTAGTTGTTTTGATTAAACTTGCAATATTATACTTACTTGAAATGAATCCACCTCATCAACCTTACTTGATGTGAGTGTCGAACTATCCAATCTAAGGAAGTATTTGAGTTTGCACGATTTCCTTCTTTGGTTTTAGAGTTAAATAGGATAGTCAAGCTTTAGTTCTCCGTGCACTTTGCACGCACTTCAAAAAATCATTAGCCTTGGGTTGAAATTAAAATGTATGGAAATTATAAACAGATATAATTCACCCAACAATACCCCTAGTGATGAAAGACATATCCGGGGTCCTTCAAATTCTTGAACCTGTGGGTTATGATGCACAATATGGACTTAAATGTGCCCATTACAGCAGGTATCATCCTAAAATATTTGTTTCTTGTACCAGCACTCACAACCAGAAAACAACTTCTTGCAAGATACTTCAACGAAATATGCTTCATCACGTCTCAACGAGAGATCAACTGAATTCCCCTCTTCAAGCTAATACACTATGCAATTTGGATTGGATTAATTCATGCCTCCATGAGATCGCTACGTTTATGGATCATGATCGATCCATTTTGTGATCGATGGTACTTCTCTTTCTCCTTGTTGCAATGTGCTTCTCTTCACGTTTTATCTTCTCTCCAATTCATCGACTCCCATCCTGATCCCAAAGAGATTGCTCACATTCAACACATGTTGCATCAATTAATGGACATCTACATCAATGAATTGTGGAACAACGTTTTGAGTGGCATATGAATGTTTCGCATAAATCACATATGCTTCCAACCATATTCATTCTTGTGACATTACGGCCAGTAGCGCCATTCCAACGTGATTCTTGTAACAAAGAGAAGGTTTAATATCCCGGGATTGAATCCAACAACATAGAGGTGGAGACGAATGCATACCTACTCACGATATTTTTCATTCATGCATTCTTTCAACGCTATGAATTTGCACACTCATTCTCCTCAAGCATTCATGAAACTATGATTAACACACAACCATAACCCTCAGAGATATACAAAACAATACATAATGTTATTCAAGCTCGAATTACATTGTATGGCCAGGATGGGCCTGGTCTCCCTCTTGACCTGGTTTTACATTGATTCTGGCCTCCCTCTATGCACACCATCTTGCACTTAAATAACACAATACATTGTGGATCAGATCACTGAAAGGATCCGATCAAATCCTTAACTAAAAATCGCTAATATCGCTCAATACAACAATAATATCACAACAAACAGATGAAATTAAGGCAAATCGCATCCTCTTGGCCACGTCGACCTTCTGAAAGCTTTTGGAGTTCGTTTGATTCAGGATAGGGTCTATGCTTCTCCATTAGACTCCGACAGTACAAAATTTTATGACCTCCTAGTCATATGTATTCTATTTCTGCTTCCGGTCTTCTTTCTTCTTCAGGGATCACTGAGCTTATTCTCATGCCCAGTCAATGAGTTGCAATTAAGCTTCCACTAACACCTCATCGGCTTTCTTCCTATAGCCCAAAATTTTGGTGTCACGGGTTCACCTCCTCTGAACCTTTCGAGGATTCCTTTTCTCCTCTCTAGCTTGTACACCTACTCACTCCCTCGGACAATTCTACCCACAATTACAACTATGGAATTTCCCAACAACTTCTACCCAGTCATAGCTGTAAGTTTTTTCTATTTTCCACACGCAAGAAATATTTTCTTTCTTTGATACCAATTGATGAAAGACAGATCTGGGGTCCTTCAAATTCTTGAACCTGTGGGTTATGGCCCACAATATGGACCCAAATGTGTCTATTGCAACAAATATCATCCTAAAATATGTGTTTCTTGTACCAACACTCAATACCATACAACAACTTCTTGCAACATGCAACAAATCTTCACACTGGATTGACTCCATGGCAAGTCAGGCAAGATACTTCAATGAAATGTGCTTCGTCACATCTCAATGAGAGATCACATGAATTCCCATATTCAAGATGACACACTATGCAATTTGGATTAGAATAATTCACGCCTCCATGATATCGATGCATTTATGGATAACCATCGATCCATTTTGTGATCGATGGTAGATCTCTTTCTCCTCACTATAATGTGCTTCTCTTCATGTTTGATCTTCTCTCCAATTCATCGGCTCCCACCATGATCCCAAAGAGACTACTCACATTCAACACATGTTGAATATGTTAACGGACATGTACATCAATGAATTGTGAGACAACGTTTTAAGTGGCATATGAATGTTTCACAGAAATCACATATGCTTCCAACCATATTCATTCTTGTGACATTATGTCGGTAGCTCCATTCCAACTCGCTTCTTGTAACAGAGCGAAGGTTGAATATCCTGGGATCGAATCCCAACAAAATAGAGATCAATCAACAAACATAGAGGTGGAGCCAAATGCAGACTTTCTCACGATATTTTTCATTCATACATTCTTTCAACGCTATGAATCTGCACACTCATTCTCCTCAAGCATTCATGAAACTACGATTAACACACAGCCATAATCCACAGATATATACAAAACAATACATAACGTTATTCAGGCTCGAATTACATTGTATGGCCATGATCGGCCTGGTCTCCCTCTCGATCTAGTTTTACATTGAGTTTGACCTCCCTTTATGCACACAGGCTTCACTTAAATAACACAATACATTGTGGATCGGATAACTGAAAGGATCCGATCAAATCCTTAACTAAAAATCGCTAATATCGCTTAATACAACAACAATATCACAACAAACAGATGAAATTCAGGTCGCATCCTCCTGGCCACGTTGACCTTCTGGAAGGTTTTGGGGTTCGTTTGATTTGGGATAGGGTCGATACTCCTGCATCACCTATATCAAGTGATACTAAGAATCATGAGTGGTTGACTCCACTTGTGGACAAGACCAAGCCCATCCTAGTGCATAAGGTCCAATAAGAGGAATTAGGCTTTTAGGAGTTATAGTGATCTTATTTTCTTTGGTTTGAAGTTAGATAGTAATAGTTAGGATTTATTCCTACACATAATGTGCATGTATCTCACAAGCTTACGAGCCATGGGTTGATCATGGGTTGATATAAAGTGTAGGAGGGTTATAAGCATATAATTCAACCAACAACATGATTAGTACTTATAGTTGGTTAATTAATAAGGTTGTTTACATTGATTTTTTTGGAAAATTAATCCACCATATTACCATGGTCATACACCTAGGATAAATTTTCATTAGATTCCATGCTATGCCAGATGGTCCAAAAGTAGGCTATGTTGATTAACCTTGCTCTATTGGGGGTTTTGGACTCATAATTTCTTTGAGGAGCTCCACTTTGATCATTTTGACAGCGAAGGAGCCCTAATTAATGAAAATCCATACCTTCGTGCACTCCCCATCCCTTAAATCATGGAAATTGTTTGACCATAGGTGCTACTACATGTATTTGGTGTTTTTGGCTCTCCTCGGCTATTTATTGCTTCCTAGAGCCACTCCCACTCACCCATGTGCTCACCCACTCCTAGAATTCCCTTATTTATGTGTCAACATGCTCATTCCATGTCCACACATGCATTCGTGTCAGTTTGGTATGGTTTGGGAGCTCATTGGTCCACCTAGGAGGGTTTTGAGGTCAAATTCTAGCCTGCCACATGTATGCATCCAGATGGTCTCCAAAGGATAACGATTTCTCCCTAATGTAATATAAGCCTGATGCATACATGTTTACATGTTTTAAAATCATAATAAAATCTGTTATTGACTACATTTGTGTGTGTTAATTTCACTTTTTCTAATCTTTTTGTGTGTAATATCGAATTGTGAGAATCCCCTTGGATCCTAGATCCTACTTTGAATCAATTATCACATGGTATTAGATATATTTGGAGCTCCAAATCAAAACCAGAGCATTTGAGTTGTTGTTTAGGGCATTTTCCAAAAAAAATTGTGTGTTTGCATTGCTGGTACAATCAGTGTTTCTATCACTCAGTGCACAAGAAAAAATGGACCAGACTCATGTATGGATAAATACATTCAACTATTTTGAATGGAATAATGAAATGGTGATGTAGATGAGGTCGAAAGGACTATTCATAGTCACCATGGGGAATGAGACCAAGCCCAACTCTGTTGTGGAGAAATCGAAGTACTTCAATAGACTTGATGAGGCATTTGGAATGCTTTGTCTGAACATTTCAAAAGACCCACTCTTCCATTTATACATTCTGAAAACTTAAATCGAAGTATGGCTCAATCTTGAGACATTGTTTGGGAAGAATGATGAGATGAGAGGCCACTGGCTCGAAAATGAGTTGATCACCAAGTTCAATCCAGGACAATTTAATGACTTCTTCACCAAGTTCAATGCATGACTTCTTCACCAAGTTCCAATCATTGGTGCTTCAGCTAAAATAGTGTGGCATAGAAAAGAAATGGGATCATTTGATCTTGTCCATACTTTCAAAGCTAGTTCTAGAGTATTTAGTGTTTGTGTCAACATTCAACTCTAGCAAGCTCACAGCTTGAAAATGGAGGATTCCATCACTAGAAGACTTCATGGAGTCATTGAATCAAGAGAAAGACAAGGTGGTACAAATGGGTACCATCAAATATAGTAAGGATCAATCCTTTGCTGCAGGAGTTTCCAATCCAACCAAAGGCAAGAAGAAATCCATAGATTTGATGCAGCAAGAGAAGAAGAAACAGGAGAAGCCCAAATCTTCATATGGGGTTTTGAATCCTAGCAAGGACAAAGACAAGAAGAAGCAAGAGAAGACCAAATGCACTTATTGTCATAAGGGGTGGAATCCAGAGAGTTATTTCATGAAGAATGACATTGACATGGTGGCGCAATTTCTATAGAATAAAAACATCCCTTTGCCAAAAGGTGCAAGGAAGAAAGATGGTGGTTCAAGCTCAGACAACAAAGAAAGGTGCCATGCTTTGGTTGCTGGTTCTTCAAGCTCTTCTTCCTTCATCATAGATTTAGGTACCTCCAAGAAAATGGAATCCATGCATGATTTCTTCTCCTCCCTACATCCTTACAGTGGTCCATCCATTCTATTGGGTGATGATTCAGAAATCCAAGCCAAAGGGATTGGCATGATTGATCTTGAATATGGGTACTTCAACAATGTGTTGTTTGTGCCTGATATAGAAGCGAACATACTATATGTCTATTAAATGACACATGGTGGTACATCTAAGAGAGTAAAATTTACTCAAAATGATGTGGATATCTCAGAAGTCTCTAGAGGGAAAGTTGTGGCAGTGGGTTTTGCTGACCATGATTCTAGAATGTACAAGTTCTCTCACTTCCTTCGATCATCACAAGGAAATTCAATTCTGTCACATGCCAATGAGACAATAAATTTGTGGCATGAGAGATATGGTCATCTCAACTACAGTTACCTTCATTCATTGTGCAAACAAAACATGGTGGAAGGTCTTCCTAGCATCAAGTTTTCCAATGGCACATGCAAAGGGTGTGTAGTGGGAAAGCATGATGAGCGCATATATGAGAAAGGAACACAGAGGAGGGTTGTCCAAGTGTTGGAACTGATCCATTCATATCTCATAGGGCCTCTTCCCACACCCTCATATGGTAATTCATGGTATATGTTGACCTTCATAGATTATTTCTAAAGGTACTGTTGGGTGTATTTTCTCAAGCTAAAATATGATGTTTTTGACACTTTTAAAGTGCACAAAGCCTTAGTTGAGAATGCATGTGGGAACAAGATAAAGTTTCTTAGGATTGAAAATGGTAAGGAGTATGTCAATAATAATTTTAAGCATATTTGTGAAGAATGTGGCATCCAAAGGCAACATTATGTGCCCTACACACCAGAACAAAATGGTGTTATAGAGCGCAAGAACAGGGCTCTTAAGGAGATGGAAACTTGTATGATGTAAGAAAAGGTTTTGAATCCTAAAATATGGGATGAATCTATCAAATATGTTTCATATGTACAAAACATATCTCCACACAAATATTTGGATGGAAAAAATCCATATGAGGCTTGGAGTGGTCACAAGCCAAGTGTTTCTCATTTCAGGGTCTTTGGCTCAAAAACTTGGGCTAGGATTCCTCCCGAGAAGAGAAAGGACTTGAAAACTCAAAGAAAGGAGTCCATTATGGTTCGATATGCTGAATATTAAAAGGGATACAATCTCTTTGATCTCTCATCTCATAAAACATTCATTGAAAGGAGTGTATAGTTCGAGGAAGAGCCCATGCAGGAGATCGAACTAGCTGAAGGGGAATGCTCAAATCCTCCAATACATGGTGATGTAAGTGATAATAATTCATATTATTTTTCTGATTCTAATATTCAATATTATTATTATGACGTGTATTCATATCATTACTCACCCATTCATCCCAAGTGGCTGAGAAAACCATTCATGCAGCTCGGGATCTAGCTGGAGATCCACTAGACTCTAGAAAGACTAGATCTCAATTTCACAATGATTTCACAACCTATGAATTTAATCTATATGAGAGGTGATTCATGATTTATGGGTATTTTCCTCTGACATATAAAGAAGCATCACTTGACCCAATATGGAAAACAACCATGCAAGAATAGTTCAAGTCATTGCAAGATAATGAGACTTGGGAATTGGTTCCCTTGCAGTGTTAGTTTTTCATCATTCAAGCTAGCATTATGATCTTAGGATCTTTAATTGAGAGAATAACATGCACAACAATAAAACACAAGAGACTAGAGACACAAATAATTTTCCTCAGGGAAACCATAAAGGAGAAAAACTCGCAACTTCCTTAGAGATAATGATCAGCACCAAAGGTAAAACCCGAAAACATAAAGATGATCTCCTTGACTGCAGCAGTCTCTCTCTTGTCCCAGCAAATTCTCTCTCTCACTCATGTGCTCCAATGAGTGAGTGTGTGTGTTATAAATAAAGAGGCTCACTCTCTATTTATATTCTTTCGTTCACTTAAAACCCACTCCAACATGTCGGCCTCACTTAACAATTACTTACTAGAGCCGACATCTTTAGGAGTGTCTAATAACCCTAGTGCCCCACAACTTGTGGGGACTTTGCCTCCTCTGACCAATATGAGGGTAACACAATGGTGGGGACTATTGTCCCAACTTACAATGACTCACCTAGGGTCGACTTCACTAAGATAGTCTAATAACCCTAGGGCCCCACACCTGTGGGACTTTAACCCTTGACCAATAGGAGGGTTACCCACAATGACTTGAAATGACTTTCACATTATAGAAACTTCCTGATCGAAACATTGGGGCATGACATGACTCAAGTACATCCTGGAATAAACATCGGGTTATAATAGATAGGAAATACAAGGGAATACATTTCGAAGTTACAATTACATCACTGAACTAGTGTATTGTAAGTGGGTCTATATGAAAAACGTGGATGCTGATGGTTCTGATATCAAGTATAAGGCCAGCTTGGTTTTGAAAGTATTCTCTCAATTCCATGGAGTGGAATATACATAGACTTTTTCATCGGTTGCAAAGATGGACTCTATCAGGCTAGTTTTAGCCATTGTTGCATCTAAGCGTTGGAAGGTTTACCACATGGAGTGAAGAGTGAATTTATTCATGGTGACCTTCATGAGGAGATATATATGCATCATACTATAGGTTTCATTCATTATCCTGTACTTTTATGCAGGTTAAATAAGTCTTTCTATGGCCTCAAGCAAGCCTCTGGGGCTTAGTATGCCAAGATGGACAATTTCTTGCCATCACTTGGATTTGAAAGATGTAAATGTGATCCTAATGTGTATTTTTAGAATGTTGGTGAATTACTTCATGTCATAGTTTTGTATGTTGATTACATTTTTATTACAGGTATCTGCACTAAAGATATTGGATCAATTAAGTCTTCTTTGCACAGTGAATTGTCCAAGGATAACCTTGGATTGTTGAGGCAATTTCTTGGATTAGAGATTAAGAAATCTGAACCAGGGATCAGGGTAATCCAACCAAAGTATGCTGTAGACCTGTTATTGAATTTTAAAATAGTTTAATGTAAGGCATCCAAGTTCCCATTCCTCTTAGGAATAAAAGTAGGTGAATTTAATGCATCTCCATTGGTGGAAAACTCGTTGTACATACAACTAGTTGGGAGTTTGTTGTATCTTACACACACTTGACCTGATTTGGCATATGTTGTAGGTGTTATTGCTATATATATGTAGGATCCTCATGAAATCCATTGGATTTATGCAAAAAGAATCTTGCATTATGTGCAAGGAACCAAACACTTCGGGGTAGACTATGTTGTTGGCTCTCCACTAGAACTAGTTGGATTTACTTATTCTAATTGGGCCAGAGATTCCATTGACAGAAATTCCACATCAGGTTATATATTCATGCTTGCACATGGTCCCATATTTTGGTCAAGTAATAAAAAACACATGATATCCCTCTCTTCAGCTGAGGTCGAGTACAAAGGAGCAATGAATGCATCTACACAATGTGTGTGGTTGCAATATATTCTTGGGGAACTTGGATTTGCATTTGATTCAAACACAGTCATTTGGTGTGAAAATCAAAGTGCAATAAATATTTCCACTAATACAGTACAGAGATAGAGGATTAAACACATTGAGATAGACATGCACTACATCTGGAGTTATAAGGAGGTGATATCCTTGCAGTATTGCCCATTTGCAGAGCAAGTTGATGACATATTCACCAAGATCTTCACAAAGAAGACATTCACTTATATGAGATACCTTCTTGGAGTGGGTGAAACATGGTGATGGATGATATTCAATTTCTTATTTTTCTCCATGTCCATTTTAGAGGGGAGGTTTTGTTCCCATGAGGTTTTACTCCTTTATTGTTTTTATGGACAAATAATTTTTTGTATGAAGAGACTTGATCCTTAGTTGACAAGGCCTCAATAATATGGTATAAACTGTACTACGTTAGGCTTAAGGGGGGTTGTTAGATCATTAATCCACCTTAGTACCATGATCATACACCTAGGATACATTTTCATTAACTTTCATGCTATGTCATATGGTCCAAATCTAGGCTATGTTGATTAACCTTGGTCTATTGGGGGTTTTGGACTAATTTCTTTGAGGTGCCCCCCTTTGATAATTTTGAATGACCATGCACCCTCATTAATGAAATTCCAAACCTTGGTGTGCTCCCCATCCCTTAAATCATTGAAAACCATTTGACCATAGGTGCTACTGCATGATTTTGGTGATTTTTGGCTCTCCTTGGGATTTTATTGCTGCCTAGATCCACTCCCACTCACCCATGTGCTCACCCACACCTATAATTCCCTCATTTATGTCTCATCACACTCCATACACGTCCACACATGCATTCATGACCATGTGGGATGGTTTGGGAGCTCATTGGTCCACCTAGAGGGTTTTAAGGTCAAATCCTAGAATGGCACATGTATGCATCCAGATGGCCTCCAAAGGATAACTATTTATTCGTAATGTAGTATAAAAATGATATAGACATATTTACATGTCGTAAATTCATAATAAACTCTGTTATTGACTACATTTGTGTGTGTTAATTTCACTCTTTCTACTGTTTTTGTGCATACTTGTGTGTAATATTGAATTGTGAGAATCCCCTTGGCTCCTAGATCCTACTGTGAATCAATTCTTACAGATTTTCATTCTTACTTCAATGGGTGGGGTAATAATTTCATGGTATAGAATATGGGAATCATGATGAATTTTATATCCATTATCTTCTCCTTTGGTATTTTGGAATCTCACATACTTATTTTCTAAAATTTTGGAGAAGAATTTTTGCATACTTAAGTCATGCTTTTTTAGGATTTTGGTTTTACCATTATCATGGAGTTTGAATGACAAATAATAGAACCAAGTGAGTTCACTAAACAATGGGTTTTAGTACTTATCTATATTGTTGAGGTATATAAAATAAAGGATTCAGTATGTATATGATTATTCTATTGGATATTTACATAGGAAATGTTTAAATTATGAAGCATTATGCATGTAGGATTCATCTATTCTTCCATCTCTACTTGAATGGTTACTAATAAACAAATGTGACTAGGATCATGCACAATGTTTTTTAACATGAAAGGATATGGGCATTAATAAAGATGATTGTCAAGGACTATAACAATGGTATTTGTTAACATTATAAGTTCTAGTGACAAACTTTGTAGTAGTTATAACTAAAATAGAGGACTTGTTATTGTGATTTAGTTGCAACTAAAGAGAGTTCTTGATAATGTGGTTTGAATTGTTTTCTTGTAAATCAATTGGGTGATAACTTCTTTGTTAGTTAAGGATGGACCCAATAGATTGAACTTTTCTTTGATCTTTTTGTGGTTAGCAAGTATTTTAATATTATAATTTCAGATCAACCTATGACTTTCCTAACAACCCTTATGTTTTAACTTGTAGAGTTAGCTAAGTGAGTTTTGATGTAATGCCCCGGTTTTGACCCCGTTGCATTAAATGTACATGATGTATATATTGTAAATGATCATGGTGCGGAGCTAAAGGCCAAGGCCCCACCATTGACCGATCATGCTATGTTTTGGATTTAATTTGTCACCGATGGTATATCGGGGCATGCGGCATATATTATGTTGGTCATCATGTAAATATGCATCATAATTAATTAAATGAACACAACCAAATACGGTCGCGGCAACTAAAAAGAAAGGGGCATGATTTTCCCAAGGATAGGGATGTGGGGGAATTTGTCAAACCTTGAGCCAAAAGGGGAAAAACCCATGTGTTATCTTCCTTTGTTTTACCCAACCACTTTCAATTAAAAATTTCTGCTGGCAGCTGAGGGAAGTTATGGCAATTAATGGTTTTGGGAGTGGGGTGGCAGGACTGTCAGTCCATGCCTCCACGCACACTCCACCCCTATTGAATTCACTCACGCAGCCAACTCCACTCTACCCACGATTTTGTCTGTTTTCTCCTCACGCACTGCAATTTCGCGTCCTTCCTGTTGTTGTGCATCCACGGACAAAAACAGAGCTGTTTTTCCTCACGCAGGACCTCCATTGTCTGTTCCTTTCCTCACTGGGTCGGATTGTCTTCCCACGCAGTAGGTATTCTTCTGTTTTGGGCGCACATGGCGAGCTGAGAGCTGTGCATTTTCCTGAAAAAAGCCATTCACGTCCTCAGCTGTATGTTCTCCTTACAGACCGGTATGGTTGTGTAATTTCCGTCATTTTAAGGCTGAGATTGGAACTGTTGTTCTTCCCCCATGTTTACTGTTTAGTTGGGACTGTGTAATTCGATTATTGGGAGTCGTTTTGGCCACGAGAGGGCCAAGAACGACCCAAAATTCATTTTTTTCCTGTTTAAGCTGTGACAGCTAGATGAGTTGCCTGAGTGCAATGGTTGGTCTTCGGACTGTGAGAGGAGCAGGGATGTTGGCTTAGATTTGCTTTATAAACCTGGTGGCTGGAAACCACATAGATAGAGCTAGAGGGTTGGCCTTCTTCTCCATCACCCCTGAATAGCACTGGAAGGGAATGCAGGGCCTGAGGGACTGTGTAGCAGAGAAGGGACTGATTCCTTGTGTTGGGTGTGATTGGGTGTCTTAGAGGCCAAGCTAGTTCGGGTGTGGGTGTTCTTGGCTCTATAATGAGCTCACCAGCTTAGCAATTTTCCTTCTCCAGCTCCTTAATGGCCTGATAAACCCAACTTTGTTGGCTTGGCTATGTGTTTGTGTATCTTGGCTATGTGTAAGCCTGCTAGTTCCCTTATTCCTTGGAGAATCATGCCCAGCTCGGGGGTGGCAGCGTTGCTGAGAGATTGATGAGCACGCTGGCCTATGGTTGGGTGGAACGTTGCAGCGACGTAGCTGGTTGCAGATCGAGTTCATCATAAGATAAGTGATCTTGTGTATTTTACCTTTGCAATTCTATATTTACTGTTAATGAAAATGAAATGAACATGATGCAATAATGCTTGTTGGAATGCATGATGTTTCCACTGTGTTTGATAGATAATTGCATCTGCTTATGATAAATTCTCATATGTGCATATTTAAGTTCAATGCATGTGTTTAAGCATTTTGTTTCTAGCAATTTTCATGCCTGTACATGTTCATGGGGCTCTTAGCCCGGTCTTAATAAGCTAGTAGTCGTGTCCTCTACGCCGGTCGGAGGCATGGGGATGGGGACATGACGTTTGAGAGATTCCATTTTCACGCTTTTTCCTTGAAATCATGGTATCTTTTCTTGAGGAAGACAACATGATCTAGTTGCAAATCCTTCCTTAATCATTTTGGACACTTCAAGATAGGTATTGTGTTGTATTGTAAATTCTTATAAATTGTGTTATTTAATTTACGAGTGTATCTATATTGTTGTAAATGATTTAATACTTTTGCATTTATTATTTTTTGAATTAATACGTATTACATATACAAAGTGCATGTAAGGACAATGTGTTCTTGTCCAAACATGTAGTCATACAAAAATGAGAGGATATATTCTCATATTGAATTAATTCCATAGTAATAGTGTTGCATTGAATGTAATTAAAATTGTCAAATCCATATATTGTGTGTAAACTATAATAATACATTAAATTTAGAGAATGCATGTAACACTCTAATTATATTAAATCCATAGGTTTCATGATTTCATTCCATAGTAATTATTCTAGGTTTCATAAAGTAAGAAAATCCCTTTGCTATTCCCTTTGCTAAAGCACATGCATAGTTAATATGTATCTCTGCTTTGGTTCATCTGTAATCTCTAGCTGATCCGTATTCTCTCGCTTAGTGGATCTCCATTAAGGAAGTGAATTACATCAACTATCCCACCGCCACTACTGGTTGAAAGTGTGTTTTGTTGATTGATCCTTGGACCTTTCCTTTAATGATAAGCACCTCCTTGCTTATGGTTCCGTAATCTATTCTCTCATGATAGCTGTTGCTAGGGTTTTAGCCCTAGCTTGTACGAATGAGTACCTACTAAGGACAATAGATTCCTTAGTAGCAGTTCAATGAAATGTGAATTAAAAGCTATAACTGAAATAAAAAACTAAATCTAAACAAGTTCATTAAGCAAAACAATAAAAAGTAAATAGTAATTTTGTATTAATCTGACCTTCAATGTGAAGG
>LPNX010879656.1:0-117039 GCA_001517045.1 Pseudotsuga menziesii | reverse complement strand
TGGACATCATAAGTCATATTTGTTTTTCCTGGGGTGTGGAGAAGAGAAGAAACCAACTAAAGCCCGGAACATCGATCTCGAACCAACTGCAAGGACTGAAAAATACATAACCTCAATAATGGATGAGGAATCATATGATCATTCTGGACGAGGCGGGCATTCCCATGCTCGTATCAATATACATAAAAATAACTGTGAGGCCCGAAAAGGGGGACCTGTAGGATATATAGAAATCCACTGTGTATATCATGAGGGTCTAGAAGGGACACAAATCTGGAACATACTGCTGGGCTGACCATGTCTGAGCTGAACAACTGATGTACTGGAATGACAGCAGTGCTACGGAATGTGGTTCCATAGGAACTGAGGAGCCCTTGTATCAAAGTGACAGCGGTCATATTTGCAATGGTACACTGATCTGGAACTGAACTGGGTGTTTAAGAAAACATGGAACTGGATGGCTTCCGAATACAATCTCCAACGCAGCCCGGACATCGACGGGAACATATAACTGGTCGTTTCGACGTGAATCACCAATGTGCTAGAGTCGGAGGAGATCCGGGGTCTTCGACAAATAATGGAATGGATTACATCATGCGCGATTCTCAACGATGCGATTAAGGTGCTAAAGTCGAGCATGTGAGAAACAACTATTCGGAGAGGCAATGATGACTCCTCCCAAAATGGTCCATAGGCACTCACCACAGATGGTGATGGGTCCAAGGCGCAGGGGCCTCTAGGTCTATCCTCTGGAATAGAGGGGTTGTCGTCGACAGAGGGAGACCTGCAACTATCAAGGCAATGATGTTTCCTTGACAGGAGCGCGAGGTGAAAAACCGAAATGTGATAGTACTGATGGCAGGGTTGATAAACTGGGGTAAATAACTTGGCAAGTAGAGTGGGTGGACTCAAACTTCCTTTGTTCAGAGTATGATGGCGGGGATGATCGGGCAGCACATGAAACTGATTGGTGGTAAAGGGATCATAGCTGTATGGGATCTGAGGGTGAATGGGCTGAGGGAGACTCAAGCTATGGTAAAATGGTAAGAGACTGTAGAATACTCTGAACAAAGGCGACCTTAGTGGTGGTGCTGCTGAGAGGATCGATCATAGCGCCAAGAGGCGCGAGGGGACTTCTTCATGGGTTGGGGAACTAGAATAAGTGTGGATATAAAATGGTACTGTCATGTGGATTTTACGAGCCCATGACAGTTCATGCTCGTGGTTGCTTTCAATTTTAAGGAGTCTGAAAGAAAATAAGAAGACTCTGAAGTTATTGAATGGTACTGTCGTGTGGATTTTACGAGCCCAGGACAGTACATGCTCGTGGTTGCTTTCAATTTTAAGGAGTCTGAAAGCAAATAAGAAGACTCTGAAGTAGTAGAATGGTACTGTCATGTGGATTTTACGAGTCCATGACAGTTCATGCTCGTGGTTGCTTTCAATTTTAAGGAGTCTGAAAGCAAATAAGAAGACTCTGAATTAATGGGCAGGCAAGGAGGAAGTGTTCGATCAAGGAACATTTATGATGACCAGGACTGAGGGTGGGGGGGGGAACACTGGTGAGCCTCCTTGCGGGGTGAATGAATGGTGGCAAAATAACGAAACATTTGCAGTATGACAGGAGTGGATGGCTCATGTAAAAAATGTGAAATAATCTGATGACGGCCGACGTGGCGCGCAAATTGATGCGGCAAGGTGTAGGGACGCACTGTTGAAATTATACCAAGTGAGAGCGAGAAATGATCTCAAGCATCATCACGGGCTCAGAAAAATGAATCCGGCGATCTCAACAGTGTGAAAAACGGAGAACGGCCGAAGTGGTGCGTAAACCGAGGCAACAAGGTGTCAGGGCACAATGTTGAAATTGTGCCAAGTGAGAGCGAGAAATGATCTCAAGCATCATCACGAGCTCGGAAAAATGAATCCGGCGATATCAACAGTGTGAAAAAACGGAGAACGGTCGAAGTGGCACGTAAACCGAGGTGACTGGTGGTGTCTAAAAAGGGATGAAAAATTGACGTAGAAAAAATGATGCAACGAGGTGACCATCGTGACGGTCTTGTCATGCTGATTCCAAAAGTGTAGCTAGGGATGAATGGGACGTTGTTTCTGACGAACGGGGGGTACATCAGGCCATGTGTCGATGTGGTGCTCTATAATGGCAGGGTCAAGACCGGGCATTTGGGTATAGGACCAGGGAAAGACATCACGGAATTCTTTGAAGAGTTTGTTGTATTCCTCAATTTCTTGCTTACTGCAAGAGGCTCCTAAAGTGATGAGTTCGGGGGTGCCTCTTGGGGCAGCGATGTCAATTTGGATGACAGGTGAGATGTTGGCCATGTTACTCGCTTCGAAGGCGTCAGGAGCAGGAATAGGGTCCTTGAACCAGTCGACCTTGTGGGGAAAGAATTCTTTGGATTCAACTGCAAATTGGGTAGCAGTGTTAGAGGAGGATTCATCTGGGAGGAAGTAGGAACGATGGTGCATGTCATCCCAGGGATAATTCGAGGCAGTAAGAGCTTCGAGAATCTCCTCATCAGTACGAAATGTTTGCGTCGTCAAATCGGGTGACGAGGGAGTAGTGACGGAAGAGATCATATATATGGTACTAACCTCTTCGGAGGAGGAAGAGACCGGGGGGTGGATTTCCTCTATGGTGAGTGGTGCCGTCTCAAGATCCAGATTGTTCATCTCAAAGAGAGCTGCTCTGTACTCGGGGAGATCGGGACAGTGATGTGAGTAATGCCCGTAGACACCGCATAAGGCACAGGAGTGGTTAGTGCGCAGGGATTTGTCGCGAGGCATAGGGGTTGAATCTAGATGGACAACCGGGATAGTGGGGTCGTCGTCAAGCAGTTGCATGTATTCCTGTAACGCCGGTAACTGAGGACATAGGTGAGTGGCATGGCCCAACTCATCGCACAGCGCGCATTTGGGAGGAGCACGAAACACAGGGGGATTTTTGACTGTCTTAGGAGGTGGGGCAGCAGTGTAAGGTTGGGGGCCTCTGCCCCCAGTGGGTTTGGTAAGAGGAGGGGGGGTTTCGCGGAGGATGACGGGGTAGCGATACCGGGAGGTGATTGACTAGTAGTGATAATTGGTTGCACTGGTTGCAGGACGACATCTGGTGTCGGCGGGGGAATGGGAGGCGAAAGATACCAAACGGGTAATCCTAAGGTTAACTCAGGAAGGCTGATGGTGGCCATGACCGGGGCGCTAACTACTCCTGAGGGAGGGAAGAGGAAAGGAATGGTATGGATGGGTGTAGCACCAATGTGACTAGGTACCAAAGGGGGTTGAGGCAACAAGGGCGGTTGATTAGTAGGAGTTCTCGTATTATGGGACAGGGTACATATGGCTTCAGAGGTGGAGCCATATTGGTTCCGTCGGGTCTAGAGGTTGACCTCATCGGAGGACATCATGAACAAGTGGTGGGTACCTGAGTCAAGCACGGGTTGATCAGGAGCAGCGTAAGTGATTTGTAGTTGGGTTGGCGCGTTGGCTTGAGGGGGAGCCAATGGTTGGGTGTTCACTATGCCTTGGGTTGGTAAGGGGTTTTGCAGCACCAAAGGTGGCTGCTGAGGTTGTGGCGGGTTGGGCAATGCTTGAGGAGCTGTCTGCCCTGGGTGGTGTACATCCGCAGCCAAAAGTTTCCGGACTCGCTCCATATATGGACAAAAATGTGTGTAGTGGCCATAGACCCCGCAAACAGAACAAGGGAAGTTGGTTCGCAAATTAGGGTTTTTAGCCTGCTTGGGCGGGCGATCAGGGTTTTGGTTAACAGGGGGCGCTTTATTATTAGCGGGGGGATTAGGGTGTTGACCAGCTTGCTCGGTCGGTTGGTTGTTCCCACGATTTTGGCCTCTACCACGGTTTTGTTGGCCCTGGTTGCGTTGGTTGTTCTGGTTTTGCTGCGGGTTTTGTTGAGCATAGACTTGCCCTTGGATAGTAGGTGGATTCTGAGGTTGCGCAGGGGCTGGAGCAGGCTGCGGTGGATGATATGTAGGTGGAGGCTGCGCAGGTGCAGCAACCTGAGGGTGTTGCTGATAGTGCGGTGGAGCGGGTTGTAGGTTTGCCGCAGGGGTTGGCTGTGGCGGGTAGTAAACGGGTTGGGCTTGTGACGGCGCAGGAGCTGGTGCTGCCTATTGGTGATAGTAGGGATGAGGCGCGACAGGGGGGGCGTAAGCAGGAGTCATATGACTGAAACACTGAGGTGGACATGAGGGTCCATGGGTATGGTGGTGATGTGTCATGGGGGCATACGAGTTGGTTGCTCCAGACTGTGAGGTAGCCCGCGAAGGGTCAGGGCCAGGGGTAGGACGGGCTATGGAAAACGGTTGAGGCTGCGAAGAGACACGGCCAATGATGCCGTCGGCAGCATGGGATGCCCCCGGCGTATCATGCTGGGATGAATTGTCGTGAGGGGAGTCAGGTATAATGGTATAGAGATAACCTGACTGGGCGTAAATGAGATCGAATTGCTGGGCCTTAAGGATGGCCTCTTCTTCAGACTGGGGTCGTTCGGATGCTACATCCTTAGCACTGATAGGAAGGAGGGATTTGAGGAACCAGTCTAGGAAGATTCGGTCGTCTAACTTGATCTTGCATAGACTATGGCGTCGACGCCATTCATGAATGTGGTCCGTGATGTGGGTAGCCGTGTTTTGTCTGCATGATAGTAGGATCTCAACGCCTGCGTCATAGCGGACAGGTAACTGGAAGAACTGCAGGTAGGTCGAGGCAAGGGAAGTAAAGGTGGCATGGGTTCCATGGGGTTGTTCGATATACCACTTGGCAGCAGAGCCAGTGAAAGTGCGCTGTAATAAACAGAGGTGAATAGAATCGTCCACTATGGAGTTGGAGGAACACCATAGATGGAAGGACATGATATGGTTTTGGGGGTCCTCACCTGCCTTGCTCTCGAACTTAGGGATGTCAGAGGGTAGCTTGGTGGGCATGTGAGGCCACGCAGGGTTGTGTCGGATGGGGTCGTTGGTTAATCTGGCTAGGTCAGGTAGGTTGAGGCTAGCCATGAATGGCAAACTGGACGAAGAATGTGACACGGTAGTAGGTTGGACCAAGTTGGGGCCGATGCCCCCAAGTGGAGGGGTCATGTGAGGTAGGTTGCCCCCAAGTGGGGGAACTAAGGTGGTATAGGACGGTCTTGCACCACCATGGGTAGTATGGATCACTAATGGAGTGGGGATAGGTATTCCCGCTGCGGGAATCGGTGCTGTGAGGGGAACAGTAGAGGGGGCCCCCGTGGAGGGCATACCCATAGCAGGTATGGTAACTGGTGTAGTGGTGGATGTGCCACCAATGGTCCCTACCAAGATGGGAGTGGGAGTCACGCCAGCCATGGGGCTAGTAGGGGCAGTGTAAAGGGGGTTCTCAGACTTTGGCTCAGAATCAGAGGTAAAGTAAGGGGCGTCAGTATCTGGTGACGGAGTCCTATGCTGCTGACGAGGGGAGTCAAGTGACAAGGCTCGAGATCTATGATGAGTGGTATCAAGTGATGATGATCTGTGTCGATGACGGGTGGTGTCAAGTGAACCGTGTTGTGGGGGCTCGCCTCTGAGGCGCCGAGAATGTCTCGGGGACTCAATGGTGGCAAATGGAGTCAAATCTCTGTGGGTTGGGGTAACTACAAATCAGCTCAAAAACTCTAATGCAACCGAGTGTGCAGAAGGAGAGCTCAAAAAATAGGGTGCTCAGGCCAACAACCAACTCAAAACACCTACTGTAACTGCGTGTGACAATAGGCGGAGTGTCAACAGAAATGGTCAGAATACCAATAAGCAACAGGTTTGCTAAAAATAGAAAACGGTGGACTCACTAAACCAAAAGGAGGTAAGGGAGCATGCAAACACCTAACTAGTAGTATTATGACTCAACTAGACATATCCTCTGCAAGGTGATGAAATCCAAGTCAGACAATATGAAGAGCAAAGCCAAGTGGCTAAAGTATCCCCCTACCGGGAGGGACACCGGGTAGTCAAATCGTAGAGGAATGGCAACTAAGATACCCCGTTCATGACACGTCCAGAAAGGTAAATATGCCGCTTGGTCCTTTAACCGCAATACCCCTATACAGGGATATCCCGAGAACTACGAAAGGTAGCCCTTCAGTTACTGAATGGAGTTCGGTATTCCACTCAGACTTTCGGAACCAATCTCATGACTTCAACCCTCCTAAGGGAGAGGCCCTCTGATAAACCGGTTGTGACCGTGTCAAAAAATACTAAGGGATTTTGGTTCCCTAATGGACAACAACTATGTCTCAAGTGTAAATAACCGAGGGGTGTTATTGGAAGCCTATCCCCCCGATCCTACCTAACTACAAAATTTTTTTTATGTTCCCCAAGTGGGGTTAGAATGTTGGTTGAGTTAAGTAGTTTTTAAGTCTCACTTGAGTTAGGTGACAGATTGTGTGCTTGTGAGGTTATGAACCCAGAAAAGAAGTGCCAGGCAACTTCGTAAATATCAATAATACTGAATGAAAAAACTTTTATCATGCAAAATTATCTGAATAAATAATGCTAATTTTTTTTTTTTTTGCAAAAAACAAAGCCAGCAAAAAATGGCAGCAATTAGACCGCGGGTTTGGACGAAACAGGCGTGCTCAGATCACGGTTTTTTGGTTGGCAGCAGCGGTCGGACCGCGGGTTTGGAAAAAACAAGCGCGCTCAGATCGTGGCTAAGGGCTGAACAGGCGCGGTCGGGTCGCGGCTAAGGGCCGAACAGTGGCGGTCGGGTCGCGGCTAAGGGCCGAACAGTTGTGGTCAGGTCGCGGCTAAGGGCCAAACAGGTGCGGTCGGGTCACGGCTAAGGGCCGAACAGGTGTGGTCGGGTCGCGGCTAAGGGCCGAACAGTTGCGGTCGGGTCGCGGCTAAGGGCCGAACAGTTGCGGTCGGGTCGCGGCTATGGGGCTGAAAGTCGTGGTCGGCAGCGGCCCAAAGCAACAGCCGAAAGGAAAAACGGAAAATAAAATTGCAGAAAATAAACCAGCGGAGTCACCAAAACTGTTGCTAGGGTTTTAGCCCTAGCTTGTACGAATGAGTACCTACTAAGGACAATGGATTCCTTAGTAGTAGTTCAATGAAATGTGAATTAAAAGCTATAACTAAAATAGAAAACTAAATCTAAACAAGTTCATTAAGCAAAATAGTAAAAAGTAAATAGTAATTTTGTATTAATCTGACCTTCAATGTGAAGGTTGGTGAAGCCCTTTGCGGTGATCCGAGTCGGTAGCTCCGAGCTTCAAGCTGCTTCTTCTCTTTCTCCAATGGTGGAAATGGGCCAAAAGGGGCTCTCACGGTGAAAGTAACTCAATGGTGAGCTAGGGTTTCACGAGCAATTTTGGCAGAGGCAGGATACTGGTGATTGTGGATTTTGAATAAGGGGTCTCCATCACTTATTTATAGTTGGAAACCATGCGGTTTTAGGGTTAGGGTTTCAGCTGTTTAGGGTTTTTTCCTCATTTTCCTCATTATTTTATATTTTTTATTCCTTTTTGGATATTTTTGCTTTTTTGGAGGAATTTTGGATATTTTTAGAGGAAAAGAGGGTTTTATGGCCTTTTGGAGGCACTTTAAGCCTTTTGGAGGCTTTTTGCATGGTTTTATGGGTTTTTGATGGAAATATGGTAGGAAAATGGACAAATGAGCCATGTAATGGGGTAGATGAGGTAGTGAACCTTTTTTGGGTGTTAACAATAGCTACTGGATATATTAGATCCCCATATTTCATGTCGAATACACAACCATTTTCTTCAATCCATTCTAATACAATAATTTCATATATGTTTCCATTGGATTAACTCCAATCTAATACAGGTTAAATAGAGAATTGGCATCCTCTCTCTAAAGAAGCTTAATATGCATTTATAGTACCATTAAAATATAATAGTAGTTCCCCACCATGGGTGATAAGCTGATTTGTCCATTTTGAAACATTTTCTTGTTATCATCTTGGACGAAAAGAGCTTGTTGAAATGGTGTTTAATGACATCAAAGTGGAAGAGGAAGAAGCAATGTTTGATACCGGATTATGTGTTTCTAAAGTAGGTGAAATAAGTTTTCTATTATTTGCATTCAAAAGGTTTGATGGAGCAATAGTGTTTGATTTTGAACGTCCTGATGAAACCCTAGTATTTATATTTGATTGTAGATGGATGTCATCTATGAATGGGGGTTGACTAGATATTGGAATATTTGCGTCTTTGTTGGTGAGTAACATGATGACTTTAGTCATGGAAGGATGCAATGTTGCATCTTCCTGTGTGCAAAGGAGAGCTATGTGAACAAATTGCAATACCTCCTCGCAATTTTCTTGGATGATGGGATCAGTTATGTTTGAAATGGTTCCTGATAGATGATCATTCCAAACCTGCACCATACATATATTATTGCTTTTAATATTATTGCATTTTTTTTAACAATAAAAAATGATTATGTATAAGATAAGTTAGTACCATTGTTAAGAGAGATGGTATGTCGTTGGAGTGCATAGGGGCTTTATTCCTTCTTCCACAAATAATCTCCAAGGATAGCACCCCAAAAGCATAAACATCAACCTTTTCTGTTAGATGACCATGAACAAGATATTCTAGAGCCATATAACCTCTGTCAAGACAAAAACAAGTATTAGCCACATTTTCTATTAAGAGTATTTTTAATTAATTTAAAATATATCCTCACCGAGTTCCAATGATTCTCGTGCTAAGATGAGTTTTATCTTCATCAAAGTATCTAACCAACCCAAAATATGCAATTTTAGGCCTGAAATGGAAATCTAGTAGAATATTGCTAGCTTTTATGTCTCAATGGATGATGCGAATGTCTGATTCTTGGTGGAGATAAGCTAGCCCACTAACAATTCCTAGTATAATATCAAACCTTCTTTTCCAATCCAACATTTTTCCCATGTTTTCATCTGTTCCAAAGTACAAATCTATCTCAAATAACTTAAACATATATTGAAATAAAAACAATTCTTCGTATTCAAAGATTAATCATAACAAAATCAATTTATAGAGCTAAGAAAAATTACCAAATATAAATTGATCAAGGCTCTTATTGTGAAGGTATTCATAGACCAATAGTTTGTCTGGGCCATCCACACGACACCCAAGAAGTTTGACGAGGTTTTTATGCTGAACACAACTTATCAAATTCACTTCATTGAAGAACTCACTCACACTCTCTTCTCTATTGGAAAATAATCTCTTTACAGCAATATCACTGCCATCTGGCATAACTCCCTGCCAACATTCCAATATGTATTGTTAACTGATGATGTAGATTTATCCATGCAATTAAAAACTCAGTAATATAAAATTAATTTGGAATTCACCTTATAGATTGAACCAAAGCCACCTTGACCAATTTTGTTTGTGGGGTCGAAATTTTTAGTAGTAGTTTGTAGAGTTCGAAATTTGTAATTTAATTTTGATTTAGATATAGCTATTGAAAGTTCACTTGATGGTTTGTAGTAACCTGCAAAAAAAAACAAGTTGATGATTTCATAAATATTCTATAATCATGTTATCAATGACTACATGGTATATTACACATTCTTTTATGCAATCTATGCATTGTTCTTTATGGTATATTCTTATTTTGGATGCTTGATTTTATAGTAAATTAAAAAAAATGAAGTGTAAAAAATCAAAGCTTATGACATAATATTGATATATTTTTTATTACTTAAGTTTATAACATCCATAAAAAAAATGCAAATCTTTCCAACTTTGTATATTGGTAGGATTCGAGCATCTATATTTTGATAGTAGATGTTAACAATATTTCAACAAAGTAACTTTATGGGTACCAAGCATGATCATTTGAAACTCGACAAATGGTGCTTCTAAGTTCCAAATAATAATAGTAGGTCCACCCTTTATATCCTCCATAAATATGGTAGAGGTAGGTTTGGCTTCCTTCAAGGCCATTGTCATAGGGAAATAGCCTATGGAACCTCACTATGGAACTTCACCCTTACATTTATAACCAAATAAAACAATGGAGAATGCAAGGGAGGCTCTCATCCCATATTTTTGAATTATTCTTATTATACCCTCTCAACAAATGGACTATGGTTGGATTCACCACTTCCACCTTTATAATATCTATGGACTATGGTTGGATTCACCACTTCCACCTTCACATATATCTATGGGTGAAATTAAATTCTCTTGTTCAATTTGGTATACATCACACACCATAGTTCTTTCATTAAATGGATTACACTTTGGTTGTCCCCATCTAAGATTATGGACCTTGGTAGTAGAAAATGCAACCATGTATGGTGGAAGAAATACTTGAATTCTTCTTATCTAGGGACAATATTAATACAAGGAATATACTATGCCATATTATTGAATATCTCAAGTACTACCAACAATTAGTCATTTTTGTGCATAGTCTTTAGAAATCCTACAAGGAATTCTATGGATATGCTCTCAAAAGTTTGACTACAAAAGTTAAATGAGTGTACAAACCCAACTTTTTGTTAGTAGTTTTTCATGTAAAACTACACAAAAAGGATCTAATGAACTTAGAAACATGAATTTTCATGCAAGGCCAATAACCATACATTTTAAGGTTAAGGGTTTTCTTCCCATATATAAAGTGTCTATCTAATCTAGAAGTATGATATTCTCTTAGTAGCATAGATACACATTCATTATTTTAGATACAAAACTCGTCATCTTTATAAATTAAATCATGTTATAGATGTTAATTAAGTTTTTTGTCTTCTTAATGTAATGTGACTACTAGTTTGTGACAACATGTATCCTCATCATAATATATTTGAAGGTTATCATGAGAATGACTATTGAAATTGCATAACAAAAGTGAGAGTATTGATTTATCTAGATTTTTAGTTTATAATTATTTTTTCTTATTACTTACATCATTCTTGTATTAGATAACAAATTTGAATTGTTTCATGTAGGAAATCCACTAACTAGCTTGTTGCATTATAGTCTAGGTCTACAAAAGGTATAGTGTCTTATGATCAACATAGATTGCTAACTAATTTGCTAATTTGCATTCTATTTATTTCTTCACTTCTTGTTGTAATGCAAGAAATTCCTTATCATTGGTAGGAAATTCATAATAAAATTATTGTAGGAAATTGGTCCTCATTCTTGCATGGGAATAACTCACATTACATAACTTGATCTGATTGCCTCAACCTTGAAATAATTTTGAAAATTAAGAACCCTTAGTATAAGTGTTGCATAATATTCTAATTTGAAGTATAGAAGATTTTTTCTTGCACATTAGTTAAAGAAACCTATTTTATTTCCCTTTTCAAGGAGTGCATTGGTTAAAAAATACAAGAAAAATTAGAATGAAATTATGATAAAACTTCTAATATTCAAAAACAATATCCTTAATTTAATGAGATAGATTAGTATAGGCCATGCCACAATTTTTGATAATTTATCTAGGTTAATCTTAAGTTAATTTAAATCAACCATGAATCCTAGGTAAAGTGGAACTTTTATGAAAAAATCATACCTTTTAGGTTTATATACAGTTGGTTGGATTGAATGGATTGAAGGGTTATAGCATACCCAGATACCTCCCTTGGCCATTAAGGAACTAAAATCAAATTCTAATCCTTTAATAACGAACTATTAGATCAAATATGTCGTCTAATAGATACATAAAATATAATTCATATGAAAATACAAAGATGCAGTGGAAATAAAACTATGTGTTATAAATTATTTGCTTACCCATTTAATTCAAGGAATTAGAAAAGTGGAAAAAATTCCTAAAAATATAGTTAAGAACATGTATTTTAAACAAATTTTGTTGAGGAGGATTTATGACCTAACCATATGGATCATCTATATATTCCACCCCAAGAAAGACCATGATACCATAGTGGGGTGAACGAATATACTATAGGGATCTAATCTCATTCAACCCAACATGTTAATCTAATGACACATTTAATTACTCACCAGTCAACACTCCAGTCCCTCATTAAATCATTAGTTTGATGTGGAACTTTCTTACACTAGCCGACATGACATAAGGAATATCTTCCCTTTCTCTACTAAATAGTCCCTTAAAATACTTCTTCTCTTCTAGTGTTCATCAATGCAAATAGAAAGTGTTAAACTACTAGCTACCTTATTGGAATGGCGTATAAGCTAAATCACATTGCCTCAAATAGTCAATGAGTAAAAATAATAAGGTTACAATTTTTATAGTGTTTACTTTAGCTACTGTGGACATTCTAGCCATGGTTTTACCCTCAAAACCATATCATTTCCACTCAAATTTTTAGTAGGAAATTCCTCAACGTCTATAATCTATTACTATCCAAATTCTTATTTTTTTTGTCTTACCATTTATGGACATAAGCAACCATGGATTCACATAGGTTATCATATCATATTGGGAAAGAAATGTTTAATGGAGAATGTAGGAATGATCAAATGAATGATAATAATGAGAGAATTAAGGGTAATAGTGGTTGAATTTAGTTCTGATATAAGAATGAAATAAAGTTGCATTACCCCATGGTGGTTGTACTCATATCATGCTCCAATAAATACATGAGTAAACTTCCTCGCCAACTTCTACATGTATTTAATTATTACTTTTATAAGTCAATGTACATATATGCCTCGTTTAAGGAACACGTTAAAAAATGATGTTAGGATGTCCCTTTGATATCCCATAGGCCGTATTTTATCTTCCCCTCTTGTGGTATCATAGTCCCTATGTTGCTTACTAAATATTCTTTTTTATTTGATCTTATATGATTGTGTATTTCTTTTCGTGCATAATGTTTCATATTGTAATATTCACATAAAGGACAATATAACAACCAAATCACAATACCATCCCACTATAGGGACTCATATGCATTCATCATTTAAGTATTGACCTTGAGATCCATAGGAGAAGGTTTTGCTATGCATTTCACATTATTTTCAATGTGAAGTAATCATAAATAAACCTGCATGTATTGACTCCTATAACATAACCTTAACGTGCAAATAATACATGGATTAATATATTATAATTCACATTAGAGGAAATTTCAACTCAAAATGGGCCTCCTAAGAAAACTAATAAAATAATAGTTAAAATAATAAAATAATATTTATTAATTTTGGAGGAAGAAAAGAAAAAACTACCTTTTTTGTTTGTATTTTTGAGATATCTCCCTATGTTTTTACTCAAATTTCGATCGGGGGAGCTCCTTGGATGTGAAATTAAATTCAGCATCCAATTAGTACCCACTTGGGATACTTTTCAGGTATTTATTGTTTTTGGGGTAGAATGGTCCGTAAAAAGTATGTCGAGTGGGTACTCATTGGATGCGGAGTTTAATTTCGCATCTAGGGAGCTCTCCCGATCGAAATTTGAGTAAAATCATAGGAAGATATGTCGAAAATACGAACAAAAAAAGTAGTTTTTTTATGATACCTATCCCTAAATTTATATTAAAAATGAGTTTAAGACCTATACGGTATTTCAAATTTAAAGCAATTTCATTGGCTAACACATGATGACATGGGATTTGAATTATGGTTAAAAGTCTCATTTTGAGTTGAAATTTCCTCTAATGTGAGTCAAAATTTGGGTATTGCAATGGTCTCCAATAGTTGTTTAGAATTTATATAATGTTCTTCCCATGTTCTATTGTAAATGAAAATTGCGTCCATGTAAAAGAGAAAAAAAAAGTATATTCCCATCACATAACCTTATCATGCAAACAATACATGGCTTAACATATTATAATTCATGAGTCGAAATTAGTAGATTACAATGGTCTCCCATAGTAACTTCAAATTGTTATCATGTCCTTCCCATGTTCTATTGTAAATGAAAATTACATCCATGTAAAATGGTACAAAGGAGTCTATTCACATCACATAACCTTATCATGCAAATAATACATGGCTTAACATATTATAATTCATAAGTCGAAATTAATGTATTGCATTGGTGTCCAACAATTGCTTCAAATTGTATCATGTTATTCCCATGTTATATTGTAAATGAATATTACATCCATATAAAAGAGTACAAAGTATTATATTCCATTCAACAACATCATGAATTCGGTTGGTGCACTAGTGATCGCAAAACTCACCACCTTACTTATTTTTGAAATCATACTTCCATGTATCATCCTCTTTGATCCTTAATTGATGCTAACTTTATTTGAGGTGCAACTTGGAAAAGTACCGTTTTCCTTGAAGTTGATCCAAAAAATCATTAATCCTTATAAAATGAATAGATACTTGACTATGATATTGATGAGTGCATGAAAATCAACATACATATGTCAAGTATGAACCTTTTCTAGGACCATTGTAATAAAGGGTCCAGATGGTGACACATTGGATTTAATTATCCTTTGGTATAAAATATATTGAATATACTTCTTAATATCCCCACTCTCTATAACAATGGTGCAATACTAACCAATATTAGGAAAACATGGATTTTGGAATCTTTTTTATCTCACACTCAATTATCCTCATATAAGGAAACTTCTTTCATTCTACAAACACTTATTCACACTTTCTCAAAAGCCGAGTTAATGCCTTATTTTGTTCTTGTATTTTCTTTGACATATGTTTTCTTTAAAACTTCATCCTCTTTGGGTATTACAATAATCATTACAAGCCTTTTTTTGTTATTGATAAAACTCTTGGCTTGAATAGCAATAATCAAAGAGTTATTTTTCTTTCTCTTGAAGTTGTTATTTAGGCATCATTTTTCCTCCTTCAATAATATCCAATTGTTCGATATTCTTATGAAAACAACATATGTATCCCATATATATTGTCTACCAATGACAATCTCACAAAATCCAAAGGAACAACATCACACTCCAGCTCATCAATGAATTTGCCTAAAATATATAACTTCAACATAAATTGATCAGTGAATTGAAGCTCCCCAACCTTGTACAAGCATATCAAAAGAATATGGTTTCAAACATGTCATGGTGTTCAATCCTAATTTTTGAATCAATGATTTAGAAATCAATATTTTTTGTACATAAATTGAACTTTTTTCTTACAACATCCTTCTTAATTTGTATCTTCACATGGAACAACTTCTCCTTTGCATCCTTGAGTGACTTGATATTAGTAGAAATAAACATACTTTTACTTCCAACAACATATAGAGATAAAATGACATTAACAAGGGAATTATTACTAGCTTTCAGTGGCACAAAAAATGAAACTTTATCATCAACTTCACACGGCCTTTCCATCTTTTTCCCTTCCACTTTTTTTTTACTTGAATTCTAAATAATTTTTATGATCTCATTCTTCGAAATTATTTTGTTGTGAAATTCATGGTAGTTTCCATTATTGTGATTGACATTCATCTTGAATAGATTATTTTCACATCATGGGTGTGGTTTGAGCGGTTGCACATGCTCCAACTACTTCTTTAGTTAAATTGCATACATAGATTAATGATGACAATTAAGGGACTTGAAGGGTCCCTCAAACATCTCCCCCACCCACAAGATTGTGTTTCATCCATGAAGTAAAAAAGTAAGAAGCAAACAACTAGGATCTGTGATTCTTCAGTATATTTATTCAATTGGGTAATAGTTAGTGAATCCTCACCCTTTACTCAGCTAGTAGGATTCATTTTCAACAGCTCAAATGGAGGTATTTTGTCTTTTCTATCCACACCATTTATTTTCATTCGACTTTGGAAATCACCTTCCAGAGATGCTTCTACATTTCAGCACCAGAGGGCTTGATCAATTCGAGTGTTCATAGTGTCATCATATGACATTAAGCTCTTTTTTGTGTGATGTAAAATGGATTCTTATTGAATGTGGTCATCCGTTGTGAACATTCTTGCAAGTTTGTATATCCTTGATTCATGTTTTTCACTTATGGTCGTGTTTGTTTGTTGTATGTGATATTGGTTATGGCTGATTGATATGGATCCAAATGACTCGACTTCACTGACAATGGTAGGAAAGAGGCCGACTTGAATTACAATGATGGAGGGTATCACCTAAATTTGAAAGTAACACATTTTACCTCCTCGACTCAAAATTTTAAAAGAATCACTAATGGAATACATGACTCAATCGGCTCAAAGAAACATTTAAAAATTTGTTACCAATATTAATGACTCTATCAACACGCCAACATTACTCCATTTAAGCCCACTTTGGATGTCGACTAGTTTTGACATTGACCATCGACCATTTTATAATGTTAAAGAAATTTTACTGCAAAAGATATTCTATTTCGTATTATTATTGTTACTACCCCTTTCAAAGATGTTGTTTCTTCGATTAGGGATGTCATTGATGTAATTGGTCATGTAAAGTATTGAGGTAAAACCTTTGTTAAAAGTTGGGTCAGTAGTACCCACAAAAGTATTATTAAAATGTACTTTTGAGTCTTCCAAGGAAAGTCATCCCTAGAATCAAGGAGAAGTCAGACCAGTTGGGTTATTAGGCCTTTCAACTAATCAAGATAAATAGGAGAGGCACCTCCCTCATTTGGACAAGCAACATAACTGAGCAGTTATGCTAGAGAGAGAAAGAGCACTCCATATGGGAGAGAGGACATAGTCCAATATTATTCCTGGGGTCTTATAACTATTATTCATTAGGTCCTACACTCTACTTTTTTGAAGTCTATATCGAGGAAGTTTTGTTGGGTTTATTCCCAATGAGGGATTCCCAGGATAAATGTTTGTGTTCTTTTGTGTGGTTATGCTTGTCTTTATTTCAGTGATCTTTTTGTATATGGTTATGATGATAAATGTCTGTAGATATTGTATAACCATTGAAATATTAAAATGGTATTATATCCACCTTGAAAGAAGTATTTGTGCAGTTGAAACATTGCTACAGCTACTGGAGATTAGGGTTTCAAGCTTGAAAACCCTAGAAGGCAAAATCTAGTCATCTTGGAATTTTCGTTATAACTCAAGATTAACATAGCATCAGGAGATGAAACTTTGAAAGCACGAATATGAAATATTTTTGTGCCTTTTGTGTGAATTTAATCCACACCATACTTTAGGAGATATGATTCCTCCAAATAAGGGTTCTAACCTCCTCTAGAATATAGTCATAAACATGTAACCTAGGGAGAATTGTTATATGTTGGGATAGGAAGGTCCAAATGAAATTCCTGAAGATGCTTTAGATAGGGCATGGAATCTGCCTTTTGTTTTCTTATTTTCAACCTCCAAAGGTGAAACCATGACATTTGGCATTCCATACAAGTTCTCTATGATGAACAATCCTTAAAAATTTCACCTTGGGAAAATTTGCATTAGTCCCACTTGGAGAATCCAATTATTATATAACCTATTGGGATGGAAAGAATACAAATCATGCTATCCCAGGAAAAGTTTCAAACCTAGAAAAGAAAGAATTTTGGAGATATAGCATAAACAAGATCAGGCAATTCTGTTGAAGAAATTAGAGAAAACTAGGGCTTTCTCTTCCGAGCACTTCCCTCCATCGATCAATTGAAAAAGGAGGAATATAAAACTTACCTTAGGAGGGTGCATATTTCTATGGAAAATTTTTCTTATTCTGTGTATCTTAAACTTTTTAACTAACACTAATGTCGGAGAAAACTAGGGCATCAGATATTTTGCAGTTTTATCCACAATTTTGGGATAGTGAGTATGTTTCTCATCTCACGTTGAAGAGGCACATATTTGTATCCAATTAGATATGAAATATACTAAGTTGAAAATAGAGGGTTTCTTTGTCAAACCCTAAGTCTACCAGAATCAGTCTTTTAGAAAAAATTTCAGGCAAGCATCAAGTTGAAGTAATCTCATTGGTAAGTTCTATCCTCTCTATTTTCATTTTGATATTTTTATTTTTTATCATGATGAAAAACAGTACCAAGCTTGAAGGAGTTGATAAATCCCGATCATGGAAGTATAGAGTGATTCTCATACCTAAAGAAGAATGACCTGGAGAACTATGTCAAAGAAGAAGCTACAGATCTAGAAGTAGATGAAGATATAGTACGAGAAGTATTTAGTTAAAGCCAAGAGGATTGTTTATGTCTCCATTGGATCTCACATGTATCATCCTTGTAGAATCCCAAGGAGATACAATGACCATCTTGTACAAAGGAAAGAATATCAACAAAATGATGGTATTGAGGAACAAACTGAAGAATGTGAAGATACAGAACTCAGAGACCATACAGCCTCACTTCACAAGGGTTGCTCAAATCAAGGAACAGATTAAAATAGTCAAAGAGAATGTGGAAGAAGGAGAGATTGTTATGACCATCTTGACTGGCCTCCCAATATCACAGGATTCATTCATTCAAGGAATATGTGCAATAAGAAAGCTCATCTCTTTCATTAGAGTATGGGAAGAATGCACACAAGAAGAATCTTATATCATAACAAAATAGGGGAATATGGGAGCAATTGAATATAAATCTCTCACAATTTACTCTAGAATAAATCATAGAAAGAAGGAGGACACTCATCGCAATAGAAGATAGAAGGAATTCAGAAGATATCTGTCCAAAAATTCGATGCTACACTTGTGTTGAGAAGGGACACTACTCCAGATATTTTCCTATAAATAGAGGCTCCTTCAACAAGAAGTCAAACAAGAAAATACATCATGCTCACACCGTTGAAGATGATGAACCAAATAATAAAATATTCAGAGAAGAAAAGGAAGATTCCTCAAGTAATGAGGAATATCAATTCTGTTGGTGAAGACAGAGATCATATTCTTATCCATTTCATAATTAGATAAAAAGGAATGAAGTTAGTGAGACTCAAAACTAGTACACGGGTTCCCAGAATAAAAAGTAGAAGGGTCCAATTATTCTTGCATGGACATAAGGATCAAGAAGGATTCCACCCACTAAACAAACAAAGACAGGTTCCTAGAACTAGATGATGAAGTAAAAGGCTCCAATTATTCTTGTAAGGACATAAGGATCAAGAAGGATTCCACCCACAAAAAAACAAAGATAGGTTCCCAGAATCAGATGATGAAGTAGAAGGATCAAGTTATTCTTGGAAAGACATAAGGGTCAAGAAGGATTCTGCCCACCAAACAAACAAAGACATGTTCCCATAATTAGATGATGAAGTAGAAGGATCCAATTATTCTTGAAAGCACATAAAGCTAAAGAAGGAGTCCACCCACCAAACAAAAAAATATAGGTTCCCAGAATCATATGATGAAGTAGAAGGATCCTGTTATTCTTGAAACGACATAAGGATCAAGAAGGAAATCACCCACCCAAAAAACAAAGATAGGTTCCCATAGTCAAATGATGAAGTAGAAGGATCCATTTATTCTTTCAAGGACATAAGGATCAAGAAGGAGTCTACCAAACAAACAAATATACATAGTTCCTTGAATAACATTTTTTAGTTGTGTACCTATATATGTTCAAGGAAATGTATTATGTCTGATAGAATGTTTGCATTATTGGACAACATACTACTAATGTGCATGCGATGGGTAAGTTGCCTATGGTGCTATAAAACATTCCATTGCTACTGATCTAGAATGAAACCTCTTTGCTGACATATTGGTATTAGTTCACAATCTCAATAATGTTATGGTAGAGATGGAAGGAGTATATAAATATTCTATGTGTATACGAGATATGAATGAATGTTGTATTGGATAAAATAGTTGCATGATTATATCTTTATGCAGAAAAATTTGTCATTATGAATATGTCTTGAATATTATGAAATGTTTCTAACCATGCAAATGAATTATTTGACTTGTAGGAAAGATCATGAACAATCACCTACAAGAAAAGAAGGATAAGACTTGTTTTGAATAACAAGTGACAACAATTGAGGTAGAAGACTCACTCCAATAAACATATATGAAGATGAACCTAAAGCTCCCAGGGTTAGAGACATTATGACAAAAGAAAGAGCTTCAAAAGAAGATAAGAATCATGATATGACCTAAAGAGAGTGGTATATCCACTTCGATAAGTGAATACCATCTTGGGAACAAGAGATAATTCAAGATGAATAAAAGTATGGCATAACTTCCAACGAAAGTAAGAGGCTTTAGATACACTCTAGTTATGTGGCATTGTTGAGTGACATCATTGATGCATATCCTTCCATCTATGAAGAAGTAGCCAAGGAGAAATGGTACCATTTTATCATGGGGAATGATGTCTAGTATGTGGTTATGAGACATGAAGGGAAGACCATAGTTTCTTCCATTTGGCTCTACAATATCAAGTATGCAGCAGATGGAAACATCAAGGGATAAAAAGCAAGGTTTGTGGTTTCTCTCTGAAAGAGGGAGTAGATTATAGCATGACATACTCCATTGAACAAACATACTTCTATAGTAAAATAGAAGTGTATATCGAGTAGAGAACAACATGTGAACAAAAGGATTTGTATGATCTAAGAAGGAACCCATGGATAAGCACATCCAGTTATGTGAGGATCTTGAACATCACCTAGAGAGATGAAGATATTAACCTTTGCTACAAAGTTGATTATGAAAGCTTATAGAAAACAACAAGATCATAGATGGGTGCAAGAGGAACTTGTAAAGAAAGTTCAATATAAAGGATCTTAGTATCTAGTGACCTGGGATGGATACATATAAGATCAGTAGTAGAGGATGAACATGTCACTTCAATACATAATGTTTTGATACATAGAGTACAAGATGGAGAGGGAGGATGATGCTTCGCTTCAGAGGGAGTAACTATAGAATATCTCTGAGTTTGACATGGTACGATAGGATGGAAAAATTCCTAATGGTAAGGATTTACCAATAGTAAATTGGTTTCCAAACTTTACTTTAAGGTTGAATGCAGAAGACCGGTATATGTCTATGACTTGAGAGGAGAGGACAAACTCATTATATATGCAAAGAGGAAGTGCTAGAAATAGAAACTCAGGATGATTTTTTAGTTTGGGATCATGTGTGATCTCATGGATTAGCAGAAATAAAACCAGTGGTACCCTCAGTACAATTGAGGATGAGTACATTGCAGCATGATTTAGCCTGTAGAGAGGCAATATGGAAGTATTATTTGATAGATGCAATTGATATTTATTGTTACAACCAGAGTTGCAGAGAAACTGATGTTTCATAAATTATGCGATATGGTGCAGAGAGGATTCGTGAAGCTCCAATATGTTCCTACAGAGGAACAAGTTGCTGATGTACAAGAAAATAATAATGAGCCCCAGTTATTTGGTCACTGTAAATAGATAATGGTTGTATCTTCGTGGGTAGATCCCAATATGGTTTATAACACCACCGAGGGTGGATCCCATTATGACTGGTCATATAACTAAGGGTATATCCCAACATGGTTGGTGTTATCCTCACAAGGAAGATCCCAAGAAGGTTGCATGTATCTTCAAATAGGAATATCCCAATGAGATGTGGTCCTGCATTCATTTGAGGACGTTGTGGTCTCACATTCATTTGTAGATGTTGTGGTCCAAAATTCATTTGTAGTTGTTGTGGTATGGCATTCATTTGAATACGTTGTGATACAGGAGGAAACCCCAAAACATTGTATCCCAAATGCTTTCCCCATGATTTGGTTTTCTCTACATTTATAAATCCTCTAAATTTGGATTCTTGACCAAATATTTATTCTGCATGTCTGAATCAGCCTCGACCAAATCGATTCACAACTCCTTTTCCACAACCTCTATTCCGCAATCTTGCTTTCGCAACCTTAGTCTTTCCACAACTCAATATTTTTGCAATTGAGTTTCTACAACAAATTTTTTGCAATTCTCTTTCCTTCTGTTATTTCCTTTCCACAAGAACCTTTTGAAAATATTCTTTTCGCAATTGCAGATTGCGGGTTGTAGGTATGCACTTCCCAATTTTCCAAAAAATTGCTTCTACAATCATGCAGCTGCAACAGTCCTTTCCACAATCAGATTGCAGATCCACCTTCCCACTTTTCCCAAAATCAGGCTTCCACAAATTTCCTCCTACAAGTCTCTTTCCGCAATTCCTCAGAACCGTCAATCTCTTGTGGAATGTTTCTTTGTCGTTGATCTGTTATCAAGTGTGGAAATTCATTTTAACTTTAAGGATCACTTATATCTCATGCACGTTCACTTCGTGAATCTTTTCCCTATCATCAATCCATCTTTTCTCCTTTAATCTCAACTATCCAATATTTATTATGATCTCTGCAACTCTATGTCGATTTATCAGAGAATCAATCAATCGATCTCTATCCAAATTCACCAAGCTTGTCCTTATTCAGTTTGGAACTTCACTTCTGCAAAATTTTTACAAAAGAGCATCGATCCTCTTAGTGATCGATGACATAGGATTTATTCACGTGTTTCACACACATAGATCCATCAAACAATCTCTGTAACCTTCCACTCTCAAAATCCCTAAATTCAGAATACGACACACACACACATCTATCAACCATTAACAAAGGTTAATCAAGCATTCAACTCATAAAATTGTACACTCATACAGAGTTCCAATTACATATAGATACGTCGAAATAGGTTTTTCTTTACTCAATATAAGGAATTTGTACATTCACGTTGATATAGAATCTACGTTATGATCCTCTTAGGTCAGGTAAAATCATGACCAGTTATCTTTCCTTAGCGTGATTTCTCCCTGATTGATCACCTTCTTATCTGGATTTACATTGTTCAGCAACCCCTTAGCCCGATTTACATTGTTTGGATACTCCTTATCCATATTTACATTGTTTGGATACTCCATTATTTCCTTGAAGTCTTACAAAATATATACAACAAGATTCATGAACCAATTTCGGTTCAAATCCTCAATACACTCAACAATCTACTAAATAATTCTAATTAGGGAAAACTCTTAAGCCTATCCTATGACTCGCTTCCATTAGATGATGGATTTGTTACGTGACTCACACTTTGACTCTATCATTCATTCATTCACCTAGTGACTCACCCAAATTACTCATCACCCATTTAGAATCATATTTAAACATAGATTTATTTACAATATAATAGTTCAATGACTATTAATTCTGGAAACGAGGACCCCTTATAGGTATGATCCAAACATTGGGCTTGGATTTGGATGGAGAGAAAGATGCTCCTGCATCATACTCCCCAGGAAGAAATAAATATGACCTCCTAGTCATAATATTCAGTCTTCAATATACCGGGATCCCAAATTTTTTCATGTAGTTGGTCATTCATCTCATCATGTTGTTTTGTCTTTGTCATATTCAGTTCTCTGGGTTTCCATATATTCTGCTGCAATGCGTCACTAGCTTTGCTTCTACAATATTCTTATGTCATCTCTCTTTTGTTGTTGATTTTTTTTCTTTTTTCCACTGATGAAAATTTTCATTCTTTCATCATGCCTTCTTTGAGACACCTTCACCAACAACATCCTTAATTCTTCAATCTCCATGTCCAGCCTATCCTTTGGCTGGTACACTTGCATCTTATTATTCTGAAATTATTGTTGTTCCTTTGGCTCTCTACTTCAATCTACTAGCTTACAAGACAATTTCGTGTTTCCCCCTTCTATATGCTCTTTTCCAATGCTGCAACCAAGCATTAAGCAATCATATTTATCAATCCCTAGATTGATCAACCAATATTACAACATTTCTAACTCTTCGTCATACTTTCTGAGGTTAGAAAGTTTCTCTTTGTCTTCATTATCCAACTCTGGAACAACAATTTCTTCTAAGCATTGATCACCCTTTTGAGACAATATGGTATCTGCGTTTGTGATGACATATTTCTTCCTCTATCTGTCTTCACTTTTTCAATATCTGCAAACACGCACCAATGATTAGTTTAAAAAACATGAGACTTTGAAGTCCCTGTTGATGTTTTCTCTGGCATCCTCCCTTTGTTTTGGTATGAACATAACATCGAAGTTTCACCATCATCTATTTCATCAACAGTATGAAATATAGGCTGCATACAATCTTCATAAGATACCATTTCATCTCTTACTACAACATAATTATATTATGTTTTCATGCTTTTGGAAAGAACATCTTATTTTCCTTCAGACTTCATGAAAGTCCAAGGTGAATGTTCAACTTTTCCTTCATCAAAATATAATTTTGATTCTTCCCTAAAGAAATGTCTTTGCACATTTATTTTTCTTCCTTCATCTTTAGATCATCTCCAATTGATTGTGTTCCTCCATCAAGCAACTCATCAATGACTTCCTTTTGTTGCAATACTTCATACCTTTCCTCATTTGAGAGACTTTCTTCATCAAATTTTAAGATATCAAAATTACCCTATTCATCATCCTCACTCACATATTCTCCAAGCAAAGTACCCTATTCAGCTTTAGATATCAAAACATCTATCTCAGACTCAGCTATCTCGAGTTTTTCCTTCAATATGATAGAAATCCTTTGTTGTATCTTCACCTGCAGTGAATTACATCTTACCTTCTTCTTTTTCATGATCCAACCATTCCTTTGGTTCTCTTTCTATAGCATCATCTCCAAACGAATAAGTTGCAATCCTATGTCAACTAATTCTCTGTCATACTCCTCTTGACTCATCTTCCTTGACATATTTTCTTTTGTTGTGGCTTGTCTTTGAACCATTGCAATGAATTCCAGTAGTCATCATCTTCATATTCTTTTCTTCTTTGAAAATCATATTGTTCACTTGTGGACTGCCCCCAAGCCTCCTCTCAACAAGTCTTCATACCTGCTACTATACCTCAACAAGATATCTCTCCTTGAGCTTGTTATTTTGGTTTCTTTAGTTCTTCTCCTCTAGAAAATTTTGAGCAACTTCCTTTGCTCCTCTTGGCTTCTACAGATCCACTTCTCCTATGACAACATTCAATTTGTTCCCTTTCTTGTCCAGCATCTATTGTCTCTTTAGGTTCTGCCACTACTTTCTCTTTTCTTCAAGAGTTGACAAAATATTCCTGAAGAATACAATTATCCTCGATATATCTCCTCTAGCTTCCATTGTTGCTATCAAAAATTTCCTATTTATTTCAAACAAATTATTATAAGCAGAATTAAATAAAACATCAATCAGTCCATACCTTTAAGACTTGTTCACTTCTATAGTTGGCTGAAAAATTTCCCTTGACTGCAATTCTTGATTTAAACCAATTCTAAATACTCTCACTTGACCAACCCTCTCAATACAACCATTAATATTCGACTTTAACATAAATTGAGAATCATAATTTGATTTACCTCTTGGCTCTGATCTGAGCTCTAACAATATTCACACAAAATCTTCTATGCCTTGTTACCTTTACACATAATTATTTTTCTACTCTGATATTACTTGATGGTATCAACATGACTACTCATAGAAACATATCAGACATATGCTATGATGTCTAAGCTCTGATACCACATGATGCAGGAGGAAACCCAAAAACACCATGATATCCCAACTGCTTTCCCCAAGATTTAGTTTTCTCTACATTTAGAAAACCTCTAAATTTGGCTTCTCGGCCAAATATTTGTTCAACGTGTCTGAATCAGCCTCAACCAACTCAGTCCACAAGTCCTTTTTCGCACCCTCTATTTCATAAGCTAGCTTTCCGCAAGCTTGCTTATGCAACCTCAGTCTTTCCTTCTGCAAACTCAGTCTTTTTGCAACTCAATATTTCCGCACTTGAGTTTCCCAACAACTTTTCTGCAATTTTCTTTCCTTCCACTATTTCCTTTTTGCAAGAACCTTCCAACAAGATTCTTTCTGCAATGGCAGATTGCGGGTATGCAATTCCCAATTTTCCAAAAACTGACTTCCAAAATCATGCAGCCGCAATGTTCCTTTCCGAAATCAAATGGCAGATTATGGATCCACCTTCCCACTTTTCCCAAAAATGGGCTGCTGCAAATTTCCTCCCGCAAGTCTCTTTCTGCAATTCCTAAGAACCGTCGATCTTTTGCGGAATGTTTTCTCATTGTTGATCTCTTATCAGTGTGGAACTTCACTTTAACTTTGTGTATCGCTTCTCTCTCGTGCACGTTCACTTCATGAATCTCTTCCCCATCGTCGATCCATATTTTCTCCTTTAATCTGGATCGTCGAATTTTAATTATGATCTCTGCAACTCTATGTCGATTGATCAGAGAATCGATCAATCAATCTCTGTCCAAATTCAACAAGCTTGTCCTCGTTCAATTCATAACTTCACTTCTGATGAGTGTTTACAAAGGAGCATTGATCCTCTGAATTATTGATGACATAGGATTTATTCAAGTGTTTCACACACAGAGATCCATAAAAAATATCTATAACCTTCAACTCTCAAAATACCTAAATACAGAATATGGCACACACAGATATATGAACCATTAACAAATGTTAATCAAGCATTCAACTCATAAAATCGTACACTCAGACAGAGTTTTAATTACATGGAGATATGCCGAAATAGCATTTCCTTTACTCAATATAAGGAATTTGTACATTCACATTGATCCACAATCTAAGTTCTAATCCTCTTAGGTCCGGTACAATCATGACCAGTTATCTTTCCTTGGCCTGATTTCTCCTTAAATGGGCACCTTCTTAGCCATATTTACATTGTTTGGCTACCCCTTAGCCATATTTACATTGTTTGACTACTCCTTATCCATATTTACATTATTTTGCTACTTTGTTATTTCCTCGAAGGCTTACATAATATATACAACATGACTCATGAACCAGTTCGGGTTTAGATCCTCAATACACTCAACAATCTGCTAACTAATTCTAATTAAGGAAAACTCTTAATCCTATCATATGAATTGTTGCCATTAAATGAGGGGTTTGTTACATGGCTCACCCTTTGACTCTATCATTCATTCATTCACCTAGTGACTCGCCTAAATGACTCATTACCCATTTAGAAGAACATTTAAACATAGGTTTATTTACAATATAATTGTTGAATGAATATTAATTTAGGAAATGAGAACCCCTTCTAGGTCTGATCCAAACATTGGGATTGGATTTGGATGGAGAGTAGGATGCTCCTGCATCCCGTCGTGTTTCAAAATTCATTTACGAATGTGGTGGTCTAGAATTAATTTGCAGATGTTGTAGTTCGACATTAATTTGCAGGCATTGTGGTCTGGCATTCATTTACAGATGTTGTGGTATGGAATTTAATTGCGGGTGTTGTGGTCTCCCATTCATTTGAAAACATTGCGGCCCGACATTCATTTGCAGACGTTGTGGTCTCGGATTCATTTGCAGATGTTTTAGTCTGGCATTCATTTGTGGACATTGGGGTGTGGCATTCATTTGCAGACATTGTGGTCGAGCATTCATTTGTGGATGTTGTGGTCTGGAATTTATTTGCAGATGTTGTGACCCCACATTCATTTGCATACATTGTGGTCTTGCATTCATTTGCGGATGATCCATCATATTTTGATGTTGTGGGTGATTTCGCATAAAGTTGTGATGTCGTGTTTACTGTAGGAGATGTTTAGATAAGGATACCTGCGATGAGATGTGATCCTCATGATGATACGACGAGATGTGATGCGACCAGATGATATAGTGAGATGTGATTTTCGTGATGCTGTGACGAGATGTGATGCTCATGGTGATGCGACAAGATGTGATACTCATGAGGGTGTGATGAGATGTGATACTTGTGATTATGCGATGAGATGTGATTTCCATGACTATGAGACGAAATGTGATGCGATGCTTGTGATGATGCAATGAGATGCGATGCTTGTTATGATGTGTCAAGATACAATGCTCGTACGAATGTGCTCATGACATTATGATCGATATGTGATGGTGATATTCCATGGATGGTGATAATGTTGATGTAGTTGTGAAAATTTCTTATGACATATAGACTTACTAGTTAGTTGTACACATGTATTGTTGTGTTATTGCATACCTTCCATGTTAAGAGGGAGTGTTAAAGAAATGTAACTGCGGAAGATATTTTGTTTATTATTATTATTGTTATTACTCCTTCTAGAGATGTTGTTCCTCCAATTAGGGATTTCATTTATGTAATTGGTCATGTAAAGTCTTGAGGTAAAACCTCTGTTGTAAGTTGAGTCAGTAGTACCCACAAAAGTTTTATTAAAATTTATTAAAATTCATCCCCGACATCAAGGATAAATCAACCCAGTTGGTTTATTAGGCTTCTCAACTTGTCAGTATAAATAGAAGAGACATCTCCCTCATTTGGACAAGAAACATAAATCAACAGTTGTTCTAAAGAGAGAAATAGTAATCCATCTGGGAGAGAGGAGGCAGTCCAGTATTATTTTTGGGGTATTATAAGTCTTATTAATTGGGTCTTACACTGTACCTTATTGAATTATATATCAAGAATATTTTCTAGGTTTTCTTCCCCATGAGGGTTTCCAAGTATAAATCTCTGTGTTCTTTTGTGTGGTTGTGATTGTCTTTATTTAATTGATCATTTTGTGTATGGTTATGATGCTAATTTTTTTTATATCTTGTATAACCACTGAAATATTAACATATAATTCATCACTTTTTCAAGAACGATGAAAGTACATTAGGAATATTTAAATATCTGACCAAACAAGTACTTAACTGACCAGTTTTAACATAACCACACATTTACAATTTGACACATTGACAGAAATACAAGTGGACCATAAAAGATGAAGGGTCAACCAATTCCTATCAACTATAAAACTTTATACCATTTGACTTAAACTCTTTTTGAAAAAAATAATATGACATGAAGGATAAGATCGACCTCATATATATAAACAACACACTATCTCTATGTTACCATGGCCATTATTGTGATTGTGCTTCGTCCCCAAAGCGAACAAATATGAAGAAAACAACTAGGATGTGTGATTCTTCAATATCTATATTCAATTAGGTAACATTCATTGAGTCTCACCCTTTACTCAACTAGCCATACTTATCTTCAATATCTTAGATGGAGATCTTTTGGCTCTACTTTATGTACCATTTTTCTCCCTTCAACTTCAGAATTCACCATCCAAGATATGTTTCTGCATTTCAACACCGAAGGGCTTGATTTGTTCAATTGTTCTTGGTGTCATCATCTAGTATTGAGATATTTTTGTATGCAGTGTAAAGTTACTTCTACTTGAATGTTCATCAACTTCTTCAATTGATGTGAGGGTTTTAAGTTTCATGCAAGTGTCATTGTACTCTCTACTTCATTATGCATTCTCTAATCATGGTCGGGATTGACTAACTGACTTGACTCAACTTATGTGAGTTGGCCAAAGACCAACTTGATTTATAAGAGTGGAGGGGATTGAGTACCTCAAAGAAGGCTCATGTTTCACCCCCTCTTGACTTAAAAATTCAAAGTAGAGTCACTTGTGGCTATACATGACTCAACAACTTCCACCATATCGATCATATACAAATGAAATGAAATAAAATGACTCATCAACCAAAGGATAATATATACCTCTTTTTTCTTCAAGCATAATTACTCCATTTTACATACCGACTAAAAAAAAACTTTGTCAACCAAACTTAAGCTCGACCATAATGACCATTTTAACCAACAATTTAAGGATTCGACTACATTGACCTACTTAAGAATCGACTAGAGGAAGGAGTTTGTCATGTCCCCTCACGAATTATCCATAAATTGAATTCCTAACCCAATCAATCCCTTGAGCGAGGAGAGAAATTAAATGTCTTGGGATTAATTTTGAAAGTTCAAAGCATTAATTAATTAATTAGGAGGTATTATTTTCTTTCTTAAAGTTTGAATGCATTTATTGAAAGTCAAATTTATGAATTAATATTGGAACTATGGAATAAGAATGGAGAATGATAGGGCACATTGGAGGATAAGGTTGACCAAGAGATAGATATCACAAGAAGAAATGACAAAATAAGTAAAGATAAAGAAGAAAATATGGCACAAAGCATAAAAGAGAATAAAATTGGGAAACCAGGGATAAAAGAGAAAAGATGTCACAAATCATAAAATAGAATAAAATTGGGAAAGTAGGGATAACACAGAAAAAAAGGAAAAAAGTAAAGATGAGATAAAGTCAGATTTATCCATCCACGAGGGTGCATTAGATTCTCTAACTTTCTAAACATTTCATCCCCAGTCTATAAAAGGAGTGCACACCAATAGCCTATTTTTTGTTAGTGTATGAATTGATGTGAGAGCATTGTGTTACTCAATACTTGGGATATGTGCCCCTAGTCATGTTGGGAGATGTGCCCCAGCTTCCATTGAGAGGATGAATACATCCATTCTTCATCATTGATATTATTTGCAGGTTATTGATCTGATCTAGGATTGTTTCAATTGATTGAAGAAGCCAGAGATCCAGATTCTCAAATTCTCCAATGAATAGTGTTTCCAATTTCACTGTATTAATGTATTGATGTTAAAGACTATTTCCTAAACTATCTATGAGATCCATTTCAAATTTATTCTAGTTTTTATGATGTAATTAATCTTTTGTGAATTTTTAATGGTAGGTCTAATTGTTTTGACCATCCTTCTTATGAGTTGGTTTGACCTTGTTTAGATTTACATGCAATTTTGACTAGTTTTACTATTTCAAGCTTAAATCATCCTCACTATCATGAAATTAATTAATTTTTTTTCTTATAGTATATTAACAAGCTTATATAAGGGTTCCATGCTTAAAACCAAGAATTTGTGGCCATATCCTGTTGTTTGGGAATTCCATAAGTAAATTCCTCTGAGTTATCCACAAAACTAGTTTCACTAGTGTGAACCCCATAGCTTCCCAATTCTGCTATAGAACTGAAAAAACCTTATATTACTGATTAATAACATCATATTATAGTTATTCAAGTCTCTTTAAGTATAATCCTTTCACCATTGGTTGTTGGAGAGTGAATTGTGAAGGTTTTAGTTTGCATATGTTGGGTCTCCTAGGAGCCTAGAATTAGACTTAATATTAGATGATGTTCGAAAAATAAAAAGACCCAACAAATTGTGCATAGGAAGTAGAAAATTCCTGATCATTTTCCTACTTTGTTGATCCTCCTGAATTTCCCTTCTTCTCACTCATTCAGCTTGAAATCCCTTGCCTATCAGCTTGTTTTGAAAATTTCTTGTCCAAAGGAGTTAAGGATCAATTGAACCTGATTTGGATCATTACAGTGGTATCATATAATGGTCCTCTAAACCTAATCAGGTGTTCAGTCATGAGTCACATAAGAGATCCATATCCCAAGAAGAAACAACATTTAGGGGATGAGTATGATGAAATGAATTCGACTAAAGGAAAATTCCAAGGAGAAAGTGAAAGACACAACATGGGTGGAAATGGTGAGATCCAAAATATGATTTCACATATGATGTAATGATTTTGATATGACCTGTAACATCATCCTGTCTGGACAAGAAACTAGATAATTCCTTGTTAAGCATCTGGAGAATAAGAATAGTGAAGAGAGGAGCCATGGTCCACAACATGAAGAAAGGAAGATCCCTAAAGGGTTTTTATTTTCAAGTATTAGGCCTCACAATTGGTGTAATGAATTCACAAAGGATCCTCCAAGTCAATCAAGGCATACTATGCCCAAATTCCTTGATGAGAAAGAGAAAATATGGAGATCCAGAATGAAAAAATTACTACAGTGGAGGAAAAACATGATGAATATCTTACATTGAATGAAGAATGTAGGAGGGATTTGACAGTCAAATAATTTTTTGATCTCTGATACAAAACCAATCAAAGAAGTAGGTCCTGGAATCATAATCCGAACTATGAGTTGAAGAATGGTATTGGAAAATTTTCTTTGCCATACTTTGATGGTTCATTAAAGTGCATATCTAACTCATGGGTCCAGAAGCTAGATACATACTTTCAATTAAATCCAATGTCTATGAGAGAAGATGCAACGAACATAAATAAGATGATAAGATTTAAATGATGTATTGGCCTTAAATATGGCTTGGACACTTGATGTTGAGGAGACACCTCCTTTCATAATAACTTAATTAACCTAACTATTAATTATTTAATTATTATCTTATTTATGTTTGTTACATAAGATATCAAGATGGACACTTTACACTTGGATGGTTAAGTGAATGACGGTTGTTTCATGGGATGAAGACCCTTGGACATGCTCATGTTAACACCTATGAGGAATTCACAAGGAGGTTGATCTACATATTTGAAAGAAGAGACCCTAAAATATCCTACAGAGATCTTGCACCTGTGAAGCAAAATAGGACTCCTGAATCTTACATATTCTAGTTCTAGAAGTTGGCTATTATGGTGACGGATATCTTATAGTCTTGGTTTATCCTTCTATTCATTGACATATTGGAAGAACCCTTGAAAAGTTTGATGTAAGACTATAGACCCTCTACTTTGCAAAATGCACTAAAAGAAACAAGAGACTTGCAAGATTTTATTCCTAGTACAAGGTTCCCTCATAGGACAAATGTTTCCTCTCAATTCAAAAATCAAATACCACCACCCATGAATATTCCTTCTCGAAATTTTAAGAGGGGAAATTTTCCTAGATATATAGATGAATTGAGGAGGAGGAAGTTGTGTTTCACCTACCAAGAACCTTGGGTTCCTATATGCAAGTGTGATAAGAGGAAGGCACACTACATAGAGGTATTTTTAGAGAGAAAAGATAAGTGTGAAGAGGAAGAGCTTCAAATTGATGCAGAAGTGGCCTATGAGACTATTGATGAAGAACCTTCTTCTAAGGTGAGAAAAATTGTTGTGTTATCAGGAGTTCCTCGCCTCCATACTCTATTACTCAAGAGAGTGGTGCAAGGAAAATAAATTACTATGTTGGTGGGTGGTGGAGCCATCCATAACTTCATTAGTTCATATTACATGGGGGGAGTTACGCTGGATTTGAGGAGGATAAGCATGAAGAAGATGCAGATTTGCAGGTACTTGTGAAGAACCATGATCGAAAATATTTTGGCCAAGTATTTGTTGGGTTTGAGAAGAAGGATGAAAATTCTTTAACTATGGAAAAGGGCATTGAAGACATTCCTATTGAATCGACAATCAAATTTTATTGTCTATCCATGGACTGGGTAGATAAATATATCACTGAACTGAAGGATTAAGGATGCACTAGAATTGATTGCATTCATAAAAAAATGTTCGGCATGCATATATTGGGAGAGAAACCTCGTGAGATGCTTATACTGAAATAAGACTTAGATTTGAATAAGATGGATGATTACACCTCACTTGGAGCAGAAAGAAAAGAACCCTATTCAGGTGGATGGATACATAGCGAAGATGGAGATTCACGGAGGTAACTGTTATCTTTGTTTCTGTCATAAAATTTTTTGTTGCACCCGGAGAAGTGAGGTTCTCTTCAACCAAGTATGTGGGAGATCCTATCACATTAGTCACATTATGCTAGCTGGCCATAAAAAATAAAATAAATAAAAAAATGAACAATATAAATTACTTATGACTTAAATCAAATAAAATAAAAATTAAACTAGAATAGATCCATTTTAAATCCATATATATGAAGTACTAAGTGGGATCCAAAGGTAAAAAATGTACACCTCCATAAATTGGATCCATCTCGATGCTTGATAGATCTGGGTTTAAAATGGATCTATGCTAGTTTTATTGATATTGTCTTACCACGTGAGCAGAAACAAGGGTATGTATGGAAGCCCTTGGATATTTTCAGTACACATACATCCATGGGATATGCATGTAAGTACATGGAATATTTTGAACTACCATGCAAGAGAAAATAATCTTGCATACACAACATGTTGGGGACAACAGATCATGCAAGCAATCAACTTGTACAAGTAAAAATTGAAGCATCGTTGGATCTAATGGAAGATGTTTTTCAAAGGATGAGAATTGATGGACTTCCAATATTGTCATGGGATCCTCGTACCTTATGGAGTGACAAGTTGATCTAGGTGACCGAAACATTGAGGAGATTGTAGACTGAACAATGGGATCCTGTAAGAAAATCTATCTTTGATTTCTAGCAGTACGTCCATGAGGAGCATGGGTTTGGTTACTTGAATGGTAAATCCTATGACAGATAGACTTGGGTTATTTTCCTTCTATGTGGATTGGGAGTCTTCACAAGAATCTATGTGTTAACACTATGTAATGTAGAGAAGGATGGAATGAGAAGATTCTCTGCAACCTTACCCCTGGTATACCCCCAGATAAATAAAATGAGCACCTATTTGAATGGGTAAGCAAGGTCCAAGTATTCAAATTTGACATTGAGTACAAGAAGTGTAATATGAATGTTGTAGCTGATGTCCTCTCTAGAAAACCAGTACTTGCTTTAATGAAGTTTCATGATGTTTGGAAAGCACAATTAGGAGTTGAGTATGCAAACAATCGGTTTTCTTTTGATTTGTCGATGAAATAATTCATGATGACACTTTTAATATAATCAATGATATCATCTATCATAAGGATATAATTTTTCTAGTTCCAAAATCATCATTGAAGAAGAATATCTTAGAGGTTTCCCATGATGCACCTTTAGCTGGACATCCATGATTTATGAAGACATACAAGAAGGTGAGGGAAAGGTTCTCTTCGAAGGGCCTAAATGTCATGTCCCTCCCTTGAAGGGACATTGAAAGTGTTGGCCTTGTCAAGTGTCCAAGGGTTTAACATTGAATTGATTAATGATCCCTAGGAATTTTTATTATTTAAAACAATGGAGGCATGTAATTTCTAAATTCATGTTACTTGTAATTAGTTAATTACTATGAAAAATAATTAATTATGGAAATGAGTTATCAAGGAAGGACGGTGCATTAGGAAACTTGCCTTGGATGGAAAAATGGAAACAATGCAAAAGAAGGAAAAAGAAATATGCCATAGAAAAGATAGAAACTATCCAAATTAGTTTCTAATTTGGTGCAAGGATGAAAAGCAAGGAAATACTACCTTATGCACAAACATGCTAATTACTCAAGGAAGGAGCAGTTTCTATTTTGGACTGAAGGATACAAACATGAAAACATTTACTAAGCTTCATACTTTCTATTTTTCTCAAGGAGGTTGAATTTCCACTTTGGGTTAAGTTATACAAACAAGGAAACATCATTTGCAAACCAAAATTGCTAATCCCATCAAGGAGGGGCACTCATGGCTTAGGAACCGGATTGGAAAGTGGGTTACTTGTTCAATAGGTGAAGGAATTGCTCAACAAGTCACCCAAGGTATACTTAAGGTTATTTCCAAATCTATTATTCAGTTTTTCTGTTATGTGTTATAAACTATGCTTATGTGAGCATTGATTCTAAGTGTTGTGCCTCATACTACTGGGAGATGAGCCCCATCCTTCCATTCCCCTCTCCTTCCATCCTATTCTCTTCCATTGCAGGTATGGAGCGCTAGATTGCAGATATTGAAGGATATTCAGATTTATTTTCAGCCTCCATCAAGTTCATGTCGATCTCTAGTGAATCCCATGCTTCACCTATGCTCACAGCCCCTTGCTGGTCATGATCCAGGCCTCCTGCTCCTTGTTTTTGGAGCATCCTTGTAATGGTCAGTCGATGATGTAATTTATGTTATATAGGGTCATATTTTTCTGAAAATTAAATTTATCAGGTAGAAAGATATCTTCCCATAAAGAGTCTTGTCTTCATTTTTTCCTAAAAGGCATATTTTAGCAATGTATGGGGGAAATTGAATAAAAATGAGTGCTATAAAGAATATGTCAGGTTGGGGAAGTTATTGAAGGGATTTTACATATTCAATGAACTTATATTTACCTATTTTACAGTTCTCGTTTTTTACAGAAATGAATTTGAGATGATTTAACTACTTTTTTTAGACGTTAGCTAGATTACTAGCTTTTAATAACTAGTTTTGGTAAAACTAATGTAAAACCATTTTTGTTAACTCAATATGAGCTATGTTAGTTCATGTGGGTCACTAACAGTCCCACCTTACCATATCCAACTCCAAAACTATTTTTATTTTGGGTTGTACCACCTTTTTGGATTCTCCTCTACGTAGGGTTTCCTGTGGCCAAAACTGCCGTAAAACCCCAAATTCATCCAAAACTTCTCAGAACCTTCCAGCACTTCTGAAAAATGTATAAAAAATTTAATTATGTTATATTAATGCAGGAACAACCTTCTGCAATTTTCTAGAATCCCCTGGTTGATACAGACCGAACTACCCTCCTTAGTTTCACAGTTTAGTTGCCCAGAAGCGTGGTAGTAGGCTTCCACAGTGCGGATTATAAACCCTAAATGGAACCATATATAAATGTGATATGGGAAAGGGAATTAAATTTATGAATGTCTTTGGTTGCTGCCCATTTATCACTCCTTTTTCCTGCAAAATTTCCCAAGAGAATTCCTTAAGTTGCCCAACCTGAGAAGGTTTACTGTGAATCCATTAAATTTCAGAATTTTTAATTAATAATCTGCAGCAAATTAATATTCTGATATGTACATAATATTAGGGATATTTTAGTGTGATCAGAGCACTTTCCTCCACTCATGTGGAAAGAAGGCTCTTTGTTGACTAATTTTGTAGATCACCAATTAAAGTTGCAACCACGAGGGTTGTGCCAGTAGTTGAAGATGATGACTTTGATCAGTTTTTTGAAGAAGAAGAGGTGATCTATGCTAATGATGGGTTGCAAATGTCAAGAGACAAGGATGGTTACTTTTATGACCATATGGAGTATGAAGAAAGAAATGTTGAACTACCCATGGCTATTCCTAAGAAGCATTTATCAAAGATGATAGATGCAGCTGAAAACTTGCCCCACCACTACAAAGAGTATCTTCCTTTGGGGGAAGAGATTTGTAAATCCATTCCTTTCAAAGATTATTTTTATTGTAGATTTGGGTTTGAGCCCAAGAATGTATATGGTTACTCTTTCAAGAGTAGCAAATCATCCATAGAGGAACCAAGTTGTTCCACCTCTTTGAGCAATGAGGAGGAAGAAGGAACCAAAAGTGAAGATTCATAAAATCCATCGATATGTTCAAGAATTATGAGATTCTTTGGTTTTTCTTCGAGAATATTATCTACAAGTAATGATCATAGTACCTTTCAATAAGGAGAAACCTCAAGTTGCTTGAAAGAAGATGCTCTAGAAGATCTTGTGTGTTTCCTATTACTCCAAGAAGAGAATGAGCATGAATGCACTTCCAGTTTCCTTGTGAGTGATATTCGAACCAATTCTAAGGATGTGGGTTCATATGCTATTGGAAAGAAATATTTTTGATCATATCCAAAAGAAGAATACAAATCAGAGTTATAGTCACCTCACGAGCCACGTAAGGAAGAAGAATACAAGGCCACACCACTTGGGTGTGAAGCATAAAATTTGGTGGAGGAGAATGCCACCTTAGTATCAGTTTAGGAAGATGGTAAGATGAAGAACATGGATGATAAAGGTTCTGATTTTTGCAGCATCCATGTTCACATGCAATAAGGACTGCAAAATGAAGACCCATTGTGAAGGAGAGGAATTCACTCCTAGTTTCTCTATTGGTGATCCCAAAATCAATGCAAATAAGGCTGATTTTATCAATGGTGATAAGGGACCTTTTGTATCAGATCCAAAAGAAGAAAATATATCATAACTAAAATTATCAGTTGATCTTCCTAATGAAGTGGGAGACAATCCTCCACCAGCTGGGTGTAAACTAGAAAATTCAAAGGACAGAAATTTGGTGCAAAGGGAGGAACACAGTTCAGAATTTTGGACTCTCTTGTAGCGTGATGAAGCTGTAATGACAAGGCATGAAATGATTTCTGATAACATGTCATTCCAACCCTCAGAGATACCCTCCACTTCACATCATGGAAGCTAGTGTGCAGAAAATTCAAAGGTTGACTTATATGTTGAGGATGAGTTTTGTGTGGTGGATCCATGCCATAAGAAAAATGGTCATATATGTCAGCCATTAGAAGAAGAAACCTTGATGGAGGATATTATTGGTGAGCCACATAATTTGAGTGGATCACTAAAGGAGGACAGAAAGAATCTTAGGGAAGCCATGAAAAACTTTGTTGACATCAATGCCTTAGTGGCAAGATGTTGTTGGAAAGCTTCTGGTGGAGATATGGAAGGAGAATCCTTTCTGGAGGAGTGCATAGCATTGAAAGAAGGAATGCCCAATATGAAGGAGAGATATATGAACTTAATATCCGATAGAGAATATCTCCTCATGGTGGCTTAAATGTACCATAGTGCACTCAAGAAGGAACAAGAAAAATAAGAAAATATCACTAATAAGTTGGAGATCACCAATAACTTATTGAATAGCACACAAAGATCCCTTCAAGAGTCAAAGTTGCAGATCTTTCAACTTCAGAAGGATTTGAAAGTGCCACACCTTTCATGATGCATGGAAGGAAATGTTTTGGGTATAATGGAGGGACCTGATGTAGAGGGAAGCCATGAGGGAGGAGCAGATTTGCAGGTGCTTGTGAAAATCTATGAGGAAGAAAATCTGGGCCAAGCACTCATTGAGATTGAGAGGAAGGATGAAGTGTTTTTATCCTTCAGAAATATGGCTGATCACATTCAATATGGATTGGTAAATAAAATTCCTTGTTCATCCATTGATTGGATAGATAGAGGCACCTTAGGAATGAAGACCTTAGGAGATAACGAATTTTATTTCTGCAATAAATTTTGTTGTGACTGACATTGTATTGACATGTGAACAGCAATAAAGACTTATTTTGCAGCTATTAGATTCCTCCCATACACATGCACATGAGGTGCATTCTGATTTGCATGTGCTTGAGGAGTTTGAGGTCAAGCAATATGAATACCAAGCACTTGCATGGTTCCTAAGATATTATGAGTTTCCTCTAGGAAAATGTTGTACAATTTTGGAGGAGGCACATGATCACACTGTCACTGAGAAAACTAATGGAGGAAGTTGTGGATCCATTATCTTCATGGATGAGAATTGTAGGGGTTTGGCTCACAATTCTTCATCTCACACTTCTATTTCAGCCACATCATGTGGGGAAGAAAATTGGGTGAATGGATTATTTCTGTTGATGCCACAAGAGGAGAATGATACTTCCACTCTTAAAATTGAGGGATTGATTGTCAATTCACGTGGTTTGAAAAGTGCATTAGTAGTGGTTGAATTATTCCCACCTGAATAATTCAGCATGAAAGTTTGGTAGTCCATTGATTAGGTGGCTAGACACATGATTGAGAGGTGTGCACTGGAGGGAAAACATCTTTCCTGCATCAATGGAGAGACATTGGACACATCAGAGAAATTGTATGAGGAGTGGCATGAGCATGTATGGATTTATATGATGCTTTCACTATACATGGAGGGACATGGTATAAAGTCTTGTGTATTTATAACAACAGTGACGTGAGTTTCAGTGCTAGCTTGCACATGGGTTTTCATACTTTAGAGAGGCTCAAGATGATTTGGTTTCACATTAAGAAGTTCCATGCTTGGTAGGAGAGTCTCAAAGATATCCAATTTGGCATGGTAAGTGATCAATTGTCAATGTGGTGGTATGATTTTCACATCCTCATTTTCATCTTCTACGATGATAGGATTTTGTTGTTGTTACTGGTGTTTGGAAGGGAGAAAATAATACCATGGGACCCTGGCATTATTTGGAATGAAATATTTCTAAAAGGGGCAAAAAAATTTGGATCCTTGTAGAGGAGGAAATGGGATCCAGGCATTCTGCTAAGTTACCTTAACTGGGTTCACAATTTTATTGAAACAAGTGGTCATTGCAGAAATGACTATAATCAGAGTGGTGGAACATAAGCACGGAGGACAAATTTTGCAGCACTCTGGCGTGCTTCTGTTTGAGGACAAGCAGACTTGGGAGGGGAGGATTGTCATGTCCCTCCCTTGAAGGGACATTGCAAGTGTTGACCTTGTCAAGTGTCCAAGGGTTTAACATTGAATAAATTAATGATACCTAGGAATTTTTATTATTTAAAACTATGGAGACATGTTTTTTCTAAATTCATGTTATTTGTAATTAGTTAATTATTATGAAAAATAATTAATTGTGGAAATGAGTTGTCAAGGAAGGAGGGTGCATTAGGAAACTTGCCTTGAATGGAAAAATGGAAACAATGAAAAATAAGGAAAAAGAAACATGTCATAGAAAAGATAGAAACTATCCAAATTAGTTTTTAATTTGGTGCAAGGATGAAAATCAAGAAAAGATTACCTTATGCACAAACTTGATAATTACTCAAGAAGGGAGCAATTTCTATTTTGGACTGAAGGATACAAACATGGAAATATTTACTAAGCTTAATACTTGTTATTTTTCTCAAGGAGGTCGAATTTTCACTTTGGGCTAAGTTATAAAAATAAGGAAACATCATTTGCAAACCAAAATTGCTAATCCCATCAAGGAGGGCCACTCATGGCTTAGGAACCGGATTGGCAAGTGGTTACTTGTTCAACAGGTGAAGGACTTACTCAACAAGTCACCCAAGGTATACTTAATGGAATTTACAAATCCATTATTCAGTTTGGTTGTTATGTGTGATGAACTATTCTTATGTGAGCATTGCTTCTGAGTGTCATGCCTCCGACTAGTGGGAGATCAGTCCCGTCCTATCATTCCCCTCTCCTTCCATCCTCTTCTCTTCCATTGAAGGTATGGAGCGCTATATTGAAGAAATTGAAGTATAATTAGAGTTATTTTAAGCCTCCATCAAGTTCAGTTCGAGCTCCAGTGAATCCCATGCTTCACCTATGCTCACAACCCCTTGCTGGTCATGATCCGGGCCTCCTGCCCCTTGTTTTTGGAGCATCATTGTAATGGTCAGTCCATGATGTAATTTATGTTCCTTAGGGTCATAATATTATGAAAATTAAATGTATTAGGTCAAACCATCTCTTCCCGTAAAGAGTCTTGTCTTCAGTTTTTCCTAAAAGGCTTATTTTAGCAACGTATGGGGGAAATTGAATAAAAATGAGTGCTATAAGGAATATGTCAGTTTGGAAGTGATTGAAGGGATTTTACATATTCAATGAACTGATATTTACCTCTGTTACATTTATCATGTTTTACATAAATGAATTTGAGATTATTTAACTGCTTTTTTTAGACCCTAGCTAGATTACTAGCTTTTAATAACTAGTTTTGGTAAAATTGATGTAAAACCATTTCTGTTAACTCAATATGAGCTTTGTCAGTTCCCATGGGTCACTAACATGATCACCTTCCTATATCCAAATCCATAACTATTTTTCATTGTGGTTGTACCACCTTTTGGGATCCTCTTTTGCATAGGGTTTCCCTTGGCCAAAACTGTCGTAAAACCCCAAATTCATCCAAAAATTATTAGAACCTTACAAGAATTCTGCAAACTATATAAAATTTTTAATTATGTTATATTAATGCTGGAACAACCGTCTTCAAGTTTCTAGAATTCCCTAGTTGATACAAACCGAATTACCCTCCTTAGTTTCATGGTTTGGCTGCCCAAAAGCGTGGCAGTAGGCTTCCACAGTGTGAATTATGAACCCTAAATGGAACCATATCGAAATGTGATAGGGGAGAGGGAATTCCATTTCTGAATGTCTTTGGTTTCTGCTCGCTGCTCACTCCTTTTTCTTGCAATATTTCCCAGGAGAATTCCTTAAGTTGCCCAACTCGAGAAGGTTTACTGTGAATCCATTAAATTTTAGAATTTTTAATTAATAATTTGTAGTAAATTAATATTCTGATCTGTACACGAGATCGGGGATATTACACAAAATAAATAATTAATGGAGTATGTTAGAGCATGTGCATCATGTCGGCAAAACATGGTATAACATACACATCTAGCAGGACTCCTACAACCCCCTCATATTCTAGAGCAAAAATGGGAAAGTGTGTCAATGGATTTCATCGTCAGGCTCCCTAAAATCCAACGCAAAGATAGTATTTTTATTATGGTTGATAGGATGACCAAATATGCACATTTATTTTTTGTTACAACCACTATTTCATCCATACAAATGGCTGAACTTTTCATTAAAAAAGTATTCAAACTTCATGGAATGTCGAAGTCTATCATGAGTGTTTGAGACAACAAGTTTACTATCAATTGTTGGAAAGAATTGTTCAATTTGGTGAGGACACACTTGAGCATGAGTACAAGATACCATCCATATACTGATGTCCAAATTGAGAGAGTGAACTAGTGGCTTGACGGCTACCTGAGAAACTATGTTACTGGGAAACAAAAGTCATGGACAACTTATCTTCATTTGGGTGAATTATGCTATAGTACTACCTTCCATCTTTCCATTGGAATGCCATCATTCAAATATCTTTATATTTATGATGCACCTATTTTTTCTAATATGATATTTGGTGATTGTAGTACATAGAAGGAAAAGGATTATCTCCAAAAGAGTCAAGACATACTCAGAACTCTTAAGGACAATTTGTTGACAACACAAAATTGACATAAATTGTTTCTAAACAAACAAAGAGTGGAGTGAACCTTACAAGAAGGAGATGCAGTTTGTTTGAGATTGCATCCTTGTAGATAGTCCTCCTTGAATTCTAAGGGATCTAATAAGTTGCATCAAAGGTTCTATTTCCCATAAAAAGTCTTGAAGAAGGTTGGTGAGGTGGCATATGGGCTAGATCAATTTCCTACAAGAGGTAAGATTCACAATGTCTTTCATGTGTCTTGTTTGAATAAGGTAATAGAGTAGTAAGTAAAAGTTTTAAAAGAGTTACCTCTCCTAGATTATCAATGAAACTTGTTTTTGGATCCAAAGAAGATCTTGGAGGTTCGAGAAAAGAAGTTAAGAAGTAGAATCACTAAGGAATATTTGGTGCAATGGGAAGGACTTCCTGGTGAGGATGCCACTTGGGAAGGATAAGACATCTTACAACATCCTGGCTTGAAATTACTTGGGGGCAAGAAATCTTGGGATGGGAGGACTATCGCATCCCCTCATGAATGATCCATGGATTGAGTTCCTAACCCAACCAATCCCTTGGTTGAGGAGAATAACTAAATGCATTGGGATTAATTTTGAAAGTTCAAAGCATTAATTAATTAATTAGGTGTTATTTTATTTCTTAAAGTTTGAAGGCATTTATTGAAAGTCTTATTTATGAATTAATATTGGAATTATGGAATAAAACTGGAGAATTACGCTCAAGGGGGCATTGGAGGATAACGTTAACCAAGAGATAAATTACACAAGAAGAAAAGACAAAAGTAGTTTAGATAAAGAAGAAGAGATTAAACAAATAAAAAAAGAGAATAAAAATGGGGAAGTGGGGATAAATAAGAAAATATGGCAGAAAGTAGAAAAGAGAATAAAACTGGGAAAGTAGGGATAAAGCAAAAAGAAGGCAAAAGGTTAAGCAAGAAGCTAAAAAAGTAAAGCATGAAATCAAGGTAGTTTCATCCATCCATGAGGGTGCATTAGCATCTCTAAGTTGCTCAAAAAGTCAACCCCAGTCTATAAAATAAGGAGCACACACCCATCTTTTGGTAGTTTGTGAATTGATTTGAGAGCATTATGCTACTCAAGACTTGGGAGATGTGATGAAGACATCTAGTATTCATCATTGAGCTGATTTCAAGGTTATTGATCTGATCTAAGATTGTTCCAATTGATTGAAGCAGCAAGATATCCAAATTCTCCAATTCTCTTGGGAATAGTGTCTTCAATTTCACTATATTGATATATCGATGTTAGCTATCTATAATATCTATTTCGACTTCCTTATATTATTTATAATGTAATTAATATTTTCTGAATTTTTAATGGTATTTCAAATTGTTTTGACCAACCTTCTTATGAGTTGATTCGACTTTGTCTAGATTTACATTCAGTTTTGACTAGTTTTACTATTACAAGGATAAATTAGCCTCACTCTCGCTAAATTACATCATTCTTGTTGTGATAGGATATAAACACACTGATATAAGGGTTCCGCAAAACTAGTTTATCCTTAAAACCATGAATTAGTGGCCATCGCCTGCTATTTGGGAAGTCCATAACTCAATTCCTATTGGTTGTCCACAAAACTAGTTTTACTAACGGTGTAACCTAGAGCTTCCCTATTCTGTTATATATTTGAAAAAAACTTCTATTACTTATTAATAGCATCATATCGAAGTTCTTCAAGTCTCTTTAAGTCCAATCATTTCACCACTGGTGGTTGAAGAGTGAATTGTGAAGGTTTTAGTTTGCATATGTTGGGATTCCCAAGAACTTGTAATTAGACTTCATCATCGCTGATGTTCGAAACCTAAAAGGACCCAACACATTGCGTATAGGGATGCGAATATTCATTATCTTTTTTCAATTCTATTGATCCACCTAATTTTTTATTTTGTTCACTCATTCAACTTAAAATCCCTTGTTTGTGAACTTGTTTTGAAAATTTCTTGTGTTAATGAATGAATGATCAACTGAACCTAATTTGAAGCGTTACAAAGTCGACCAAAATGCACTATTCACTTTAGAATGACATCCACCAAATTTTAATAACATTGATCAGAACATTTACAAAGAATAGACATCGACCAAAGTTGAGGATGTATGATGTCTACAAGCCGACCTCTACCACCCTATATAAGAAGATGACCATTTGTATGATGTCTACAAGTCGACCTCTACCACCCCATATAAGAAGTTGACCAATTACAATTTTCACATCGACCAAAAGTATAGTCCAACCAAGATACATATTTAAAACTAACAACCAACAATTTAACTTTTACTACTGCTAAGTCGACCATCAACTGAAATAATATTTGCATCTCATAATAAGATAACACCTCGTTTTCATTTTGATTTGGAAAATGATTGGTGTGATCGACGACACCAATGACCTGTGCAGTCAGCTTAATGGGATGCATATATAATCAAGCTTCAACATAATGGAGTGTCGTCAGACGACATATGATTTTGATCAATGAACATAAAACTATTTTTGCATGTAAGGTTTCTAAACTCTTTTTACACCAAAGAACAGGCAGTTTGCTAGTCAATCTGGTCAACGAACTGGTAAATGCTCTAGCAGTCTTCTTGCTTTTGAAGCTGTGGTTGACAGTGATAGCCATTGAAGTCATGGTTGATGGTGGCATTAGGTCTATAGTAATGCAGTCGTGGGATTAGTCGGTGGTGGCAATCGATGTATCAAGTGCATTCTGGTCGATGCATTCGAACAATCGATTGACATCCAATTTTTTTTCTTTGGTCACTGTCACATAACATAAGATCCATTTAATTATAGTCTTTGATCTTCATAGCGGTTGGTCAGTGGAACTATAATTCTGGTTTTTGCAAGCCACGTCACGTAAAAAGATGTTACTTACAACCTCCATTAGGATGCTCCTTCTATAATCTTCTGTGAGCGTATAGATAGTTTGTATGGCGTCTTTCGGTTGACTAGTTGTAGTAGGCGGTCGAGCTCTCCATATAACACACAAGTCGACTACTTCTTTGGTCAACTGCTTTAGATGATCTATTATCGCATAGACTATAAGATTAAGACTAGTTGCTGATGTATACACCAGTTCGCCATTCAATCACAAAAATTATCTATCTGGTAAAAGGAGGCACTGTAAAAAATGCATAATACAACTCATCTTACCTCTCACGAATTTCTTTATCTATAACGCATTCCCAGCATATTTCTCACCATGAAATCAAGCAAAATGTACTGTGAAAAGATATATTCACAGCTGTGACGTGAAAGTAAGATATACTAATAATAATACAAAAGAAAATAACTTATCATAGAGATTCCTGAAATCATAGCAGATTTCGACAAGCATAGGCATTCCTCGGCGAGCAGCAGCTTGCAGTGTTTAATATTTTGGGCAGGTTTCTAGCATCCTCTTTCCAACTTAAGTGGCCTCACTCAAATAAGCCAACTTTCTCATCTCACATCATTGAGCGTGGACATACAGACCGCAAAAAACACATGGGAACAGCCATTATTCATATAGTTAATGATTACTTTGTATATATTTTGGACTTGATATAATACAAGTGTTTTTGTTGTTTTCTCTCTTTTAGTGTTATTTTGTATGTATAATGTAAATGCTTCGACTTTTTTAATCTATGTTGTTTATATTCATGTAATACGGTAGATTACAACATGATCATTATTCTAATTATTGTAACATTTATATTAAGAAATATATGAAAAACAAGATGTCTAGAAAAGTTTACAAGCCAACTTAATTGTGTTCATTCCAAAGTTACAATTATATAGTACAATGGATAACGCCATCTCAATGATCGAATTTATCTAGATCTTAGTGCATTACATGGTGATTAGGTTAAGAAACCTTAACCAAATCTTTTAGTCATCATTGATGGCCACGTGCACGAAGATGGTTCCACTTTTTAGTGTCATCATATAAATTCAAAACATAAGTTAGCAAACAGAATCTATAATGCATATGCGTTATTGATGGTTTGATTTGACAAAACCCGAGCCTAAAACCAAAACAAAACTTGGTTAGACTATATCACAAGTGTGATATATTGCACATATATTTTTGAAGAGTTACAAATCGAAAGTGTGATATATTGCAAGTGCGATTTATAAAACTTAAAAAATAAATAAAACATAGGCCCACGACCTCTATTTGCTTATTTTGTATTGCAGGCCGCGAAGAACGGGATATCGAGAAGGCGATTTAGATTGCATGCGATTTGGAGTGCGCATTTTGAGGGAGGAGATTGACAAGCTTGAATGCATTGGAAAGGAAGAATTGCTTTAATTTTTTGGTTTTGGATTAGGAAAGAATTGCTTTGATTTTTCTGTTTTTGATTAGGTAAGAATTGTTTTGATTTTTTGTTTTAATTTAACAAGTTTTTAATTAAAACAAAGAATGAAATATTAATCCATTTTAAAATTTGGTGTTTTTATATTAACAGACAGCACAAATCCTAAAGAAAATATCCAAAATCAAACCACCAATAACCCAAACCCAAATCCAAACATCGAACACATAGAGGAAAACACGATAAGAATTCTGAAATTCTTGCTCGTTTGGGTGAATTGAGACGCCTTAGTTCACTTTCATTAGAGAAAATTTGAAGTCTAAAATGGGCCTCCTAAGGAAAATAACAAAATAATATTTATTAATTTTGGAGGAAGAAAGAAAAACACTACTTTTTTGTTTGTATTTTCAACATATCTCCCTGTGTTTTTACTCAAATTTCGAATGGAAGGACTCATTGGATGCGTAATTTAATGTATTTCATGTGTTTTTACTCATCATCACATTTTTTCATGTATTTCTTGTTTTTTGGGTAGTGAGGTCCATCAAAAGTATGCCTTATGGGTACTCGTTAGATGCGGGATCAAATTATGTATCCAACGAGCCCTCCCGTTTGAAATTTAAATAAAAACACAAAGAGATATGTTGAAAATACAAACAAAACGAATTTTTTTTATGACAAATATGTCAAGTCAACAATTATTGTTGACTCATTTTATTGAAATTCTATTGGTTCTTGAATTCGAATTCACAAGAATTTATTGTTGGCTCATTTTCTTATAAGGCCCATTTTAGACCCCAAATTTCCTCTAATGTTAGAGGGGGGGACCACATAAGACGATCATTGAGAGATGCAATAGATAACATTACAAATACAATTTTCAATGCCCATGGAGCATTGTACAACATTAGTTCCTACAATGATTCCTAGAGACAATACTATTCCACTGGGTTGAGCTACAAAGATGTAAAGAAATTAAAGATAACAAAAGACCAACTTTTTTCACTATTTCGAGACCCTAGCACTGGATTGGTTCCTCCCACTAGTCAACCACACATTTCTATAGACTGGTGTATAGAACCAAATATTAAAGCCAACTGAATGGATCGTTGGTATATGATCTTCGATGAAGACCCTCATGGGAATATATACATCCCATTCTATTTCCTCATGAAACTATATGCCGAATTTATATTGGGTAAACATGTGAATTACTTTGATATTTTAGAGCTCCATGGGGTAGGAAATGGGATGCCCCAAGATAGGCAAGGGGTGATGAATAATCCAAACAGTGTGCGATGAACTCCATGCACACCAACCCCCCTCAGTTATATTCTCCCACAAGTCCCATGATTGATGACACATAGGAGGCATTATTCGATTTGACAAATACATTGCTTCGACGTGGGACTGTTGTCGAGGGAAATGTCACTGGCCAAGAGGTTGGCACATTGGGGGATAGCACATCTGGTGTTGGACCATCACACACATAGGATCCACTTAGGTCCCCATACGCTACTAGATCTAGGGATCACACTGGACATGTAGAGGGTTCAGAGCGTCACGTCATGCCACATCCTTGCACAACTTGTTGAAACATATGCTACGGGCCTTCTTTATATTTTCGTGGTGATGGGTTACTCCAATATGTAATTCAAACTCGTTCTTCACATAGTTTATTATTTTTTATATCACAGTGTTCAATTGTTTCTTATATTATTTAGATTTTAAGTATCTGACAATTTATGTGAAAACATTTACAGTTTGTGTCCAATGACACCCAAGAATCCCATACTTCTCCCGTTGATGCTAATGATATGAATGCAACAGTCAATGCTGCATATGATTTTGGTGCTTCACCATTATTTGCAAGAACATTACTTTTTTGATTTATCATCATAATTTACATATTTATAGTAGAGATTGACACTTTTAATACATCTTAATATTGATACAATATATTTTATGCAGGGTGGGTAGGATGAGTATGTTGCCTCTGAGACAAGTATGTCACATATAGAGAAAGATTCACAAGTACATGTATGATTTTAATTATGTTTTTAATGATTCAAAATGTTCTATTTTAATTATTTGAAATTGTCTAATTGTATCTTTATGTTTTTTTACGTAGAAACATATGTTTGATAGATTTGTCCATCGAGTGGCCTTGCTCACTGATGCATATTCCCATCATTTTAGGCCGGTGTCAATTGATTCACCTACTGGTGACCCACCTCTTCACGTCCCCCAGGTATATGTATATCTCACTTATCTTGTATCTATGTTTCCCTAATTGTCCCTCCATGTAGTATAGTTTTCTTTGTACATGCAAGTATCTTTTTGGTGCACCCATTGATTTGTTGACATTGACATATATATTATTTTATGCAGCTTTCTAGTGAGCGAGTAGTGCTTGAAGAGCACCCAATCGGGGCCACTGGTCACCCATTACCCCCCTCCCCCAAGGTACATGTATGTCTCGCTTTCCTTGAAAAAGTCATTGTCCCTCCATGTATTATAGTTTTCTTTGTACATGCAAGTATCTTTTTAGTTCACCCATTAATTTGCTGACATTGACATATATTATTTTATGCAACCTTCTAGTGAGATAGTGGTGCTTGAAGACAACCCAATCGGGGCCACTGCTCACCCACATCTCCCCCCCCAGGTACATGCATGTCTCACTTTCTTTGAAAAATTCATTGTCCCTCCTTGTAATATAGTTTTCTTTGTACATGCAAGTGTCTTTTTGGTGCACCCATTGATTTGCCGACATTGACATATATTATTTTATACATCCTTCTAGTGAGCAAGTGGTGCTTGAAGAGCATCCAATTGGGGCTGCTTCTCACCCACCTCTCCCCCCAGGTACATGTATGTCTCGCTTTCTTTGAAAAAGTCATTGTCCCTCCATGTAGGATAGTTTTTTTTTTGTACATGAAAGTATCTGTTTGGTGAAACCATTGATTTGCTAGCATTGACANCCCCCCCCCCCCCCCCCCCCCCCCCCCCCCCGAGGTACATGTATGTATTGCTTTTTTTGAAATAGTCAATGTAGGATGTAGATAAATTTTCAAATATTTATATAATTGTTCGTCTTATACAAGGTTGTACATGTATCTAATTATTGGTACCATTTATTGTTTATAGGATGTTAGTGAGGCATCGATGGTACATGTAGTTACACCTTGACCCATCATCAGTTACACACAGACAGTAAGTAAAAATGTTATATTGGATTGAAATTTGAACAAATGTACATAGAATTTTATAGGTTGGTAAACTAACTTACAAATTTTGGTTTGTGTGCAGTCTCCGGAAATGAGATATATGTTCCTCTTGTATAGAGCTGGGGAACACCATCGAGCAGCCGAAAAACAAAGATAGACTTCTCAAAAGCCACTGATAGTGGTAGTGAAAGGGGGGATAAATAGAATTCATGTATATGGAGGATAAATAAAATTCATGTATAGGGGGGATACATACATGTACCTCTTTGTTTGTATACACACAAATGTATAGTATGATCCACTATTTTGTATTATTGCCATGGCATGCCATTTTTTAAAACATTATATGTACATATAATATAAAGCACGATTCATATTTATATATATAGTTGACCTGATATGGGAACGTGATATTTATTATATTTCTTTTAGTTATGCTTAACTATGTCTTTCATTAAGTATGTGTTTAATTAAAATGATACTTAATGTGTGGTTCACCTATGTGATATTATGATATTATAGACCTTATCATGACATATTCTATTAACTATTTGAAGATATCCAATACTCCAAGGAAGAATGTATGGCTCATCCAACTAAGATCAAGTAACCATTAAGTAAGTCACCTCTAATATGTAAATATGTCGCATACCATCCAAGGGATAATCATACACCATGTACCCCAAGTCTCATGATATTAATCTATCACAGTAATCTAGGGACTAAAACACAGTTTCATAAGAGATTAATAACAATAAGACATGAAAATGGTGTAATTGTGCTACAAAATGAGTAGCCGCTCTGTATATTCACATAAAGAATGAGTAATACAATACAATGATCATGCTGCAAGTGTGAATGACAAAGCAATTTGAATTCCCAAGGATGTCATTCGAATTGAATGAGTGAGTCTAGCTAAACTGAATGTAAGCCACAGTCAACACTCAAGTTAACCACTGATCAAAACCCTAATTGACTCAACTGAGTCCTAACTAAAGTCGGAGTGCAATAAATGACTGAGTCTAACTGAAAGTAGCTCAGACACATGTCACTGCAAGCTAACCAATAAGTGGTAGCGCATCAATGAATCCAATGAACCCTGATGAGGTTAACTGAAGTGTAACTGACCATCAAAAGTGGTTGGAGGTGCCCCTATTGACTCCAGTTCATTAAATAATCAATAAATAATCAATTTAATGAAGGAAGGCACCTTCACTACTCTGTTTAACTGATTGTAACCATCAGTTAGCAATATGGGGCATTAATGACACTTAGATCACCCCCGGAGTGCTCTAGTTAGCCTCCCCGAATGCGGGAGAAGGCTAAGTTATCCTCCTTGATTGAAGGTAGGCATGGGTGTGCTCTTGTTGATGTCATCTAGTGCTCCTCTGATGTCAATTAAGTCAATAAAACTTAGGATAGTGGTTTAAATAGGCAAAATTGACCAAAATGAGTATGTATGGTGGTAAATGTCTCCAACACATGAAGCACCCCTAAACACAGTGTAAACTATTTTGTAGTAACTTCGAATGTTAATACTCCCTCTTATAAGGAAAGTGTTTTTGCCAATACAAGTAAGATTCCATTGCAAATCCACTAGACCTACCATCTAGTTAGATCACAACATCTCAAACATCCAAGAATGTTGACCACCTGTGAATATGAAGGAACATTAATCTACATCATCAACAACTTTCCAAAATCCATCATCCCTCAAGTCAACACCATGGGACAAAATCAATAGACACCACATCATAAGTTGTTCAGGACATCCTACAAAGATAATCACATCTTCATACAATATCAACACAAATTAATTGTATCTATGAAAATCACAAAGATATATAACTTCATAAATCCATCCTTAATGAAATACCAAGATCATGGTTCAATCAATAACCCATGTAGGGATATCATCAACTTTTTAACATCATAACCTCTCTCACACACCTTAAAAACGACAATCGACACACTAAACTAAGCTAAGTCAAGTCTCTCTTTCTAAGAGAATTTTAAAGAAAGAGTATCATCAAGGTCAACTCCCTCTACCTAAGAAATTCCAACAACCCTGTCCCTATAGTAAAATACACTCATCATTTTCAAGCCTAGAATCAATCGATAGGTTCTAAACCTATCTTCATGGAATCCAACCATGCATTCTCTACATATGCCCGCACAAAAAAAAGATGGTCCATCTTTCCTTTCCATGGAATGTACAACTGCCACTTGATCAACAAGAAACCTGTAAAGACCATCCTCTCTCAACAAACTACAATAATTGATGGTGCACTATTTTCCTTCAAATGGAACTTTATACTATACATATATCATATATGGAATTCTCTTAAAACATTCTTATTCAAACAAGGAACAAATAGAACATCACTCACACTTGAGAAGTAGCATCATAACCAAGATCCACACTCATACCTCCCTCTTTCTCTTGAAATGTGTTTAATAATGACCTATCATATGCCACACGTCTTAAAGCCCCAATGTCCACATACCATCAAAGTCTAGACACAATCTTAAAATATAAACAAGACACCATAGCCATATCCATGTTAAAAAAACAACAATATGAAGAAGAAAAAACAATTTTTAGGGTCCAAGAGCTTCTCCTAAGAAACTTATGGTATCACACCGAATAATATCAACAAATTCAAGAACCTAACCTAATTACACAACAATTGGAATACCAAATCCCTCTTTCACCTATAGAGTGATCCCAAAAAAAAACTATGATGCCATGTAGAAAAGTTTTGAACTAGGTAAAATTAATGAGACTTTATAAATTAGCATATGTGTGTCACCAATGCAAGAGTTGACCCACCAATGCAAGAGTTACATTCAAGGAAACTGAGCAAAACCCTATTTTATGAAATCAATGCACAATGTAGTCACTGGGAAATCAAAACACAGTGGAGAGCCCCCCCTAGATGTATTTGCATTCTAGGAGATGAATGGAGTCGATGGTTTGTCAATAGTTGACAATTTATGTCCAGTTAAAAGTCGCCTAAAAATGTGGTTGAGGGACACTTGGTAACTTTTGGTCCTAGAGCGAAAAAACAAATAGAGCAACATAATTGCACGTCGTTGGCTCCTGCAAGTGTGTGTGGGCAAGTTAGATATGGGAACACTACTAATAGTTGGATGGTGAATTTTTTTGCAGAGTTGACCCACCAATGCAAGAGTTGCATTCAAGGAAACTGAGAAAAACCCTAGTTTATGAAATCAATGCACAATGTAGTAACTAGGCCATGCAAACATGGTGGAGAGGCCTCCCTAGATGTATTCACATGCCAGGAGACCAACAAAGTCGACGGTTCATCGATCTAACCTTTGGTTGATGATTTATGTCAAATTGAAAGTCGCCTCAAAATGTGGTTCAAGGACACTTGGTGACTTTTGGTTTTGGAGAGAAAAACCAAATGGAGTAAAATGAATTGCATGATGTTGGATCATGCAGGCATGTATGGGAAAGGCCAATATGGGAACACTAGCAATAGTCGCATGGTGGAGTTTTTTACAGAGTTGAACCATCAATGCAAGAGTTGTATTCAAGGAAACTGAGCAAAACCCTATTTTATGAAATCAATGCACAATATAGTGACTAGGACATGCAAACATGGTGGAGAGGTCCCCTTAGATGTATTCTCATGCTAAGAGAACAACGGAGTTGATGGTTCGTCAATCCGACCTCCGCTTGATGATTTATGTCTAGTTGAAAGTCACCTCAAAATGTGGTTCAACGACACTTGGTGACTTTTGGTCCTGGAGAGAAAAACCAAATGGAGTGGCATAATTGCATGATGTTTTCTCCTATAGGTGTGTATGGGCAAGGCCGATATGGGAACACTACCAATAGTGGCATGGTGGAGTTTTTTGCAAATTTGACCCACCAATGCAAGAGTTGCATTCAAGGAAGTTGAGAAAATCCCTAGTTTATGAAATCAATGCACAATGTAGTCACAGGGCCATGTAAACATAGTGGAGAGGCCCCCCTAGATGTATTCGCATGCTAGGAAACCAAAGGATTAGACAGTTTGTTGATTTGACCTCTGGTAGTCGATTTGTGTCCATTTGAAAGCCACCTCAAAATGTGGTTCAGGGACACTTGTTGACGTTTGGTCTTGGTGCGAAAACCAAATGGAGTATCATAATTGCATGTCATTGGATCTTGTAGGTGTGTATAGGAAAGATCGATATGGGAACACTACCAATAGTTGCACGATGGATTTTTTTTCAGAGTTGACCCACTAATGCAAGAGTTCCAAGAGTTGACCCATGAATATAATTAAATGTGCATTAATGTAATTAAACGTGCATTAATATAAAACAATCATTAAAAGTAAATTGCAACAACTCTAGAGCATGTTGTTTTTCGAATTCTATTTGGTGGTGTCTAAACACACCGTTTGTTCTTGGCGCCTCCAATGTACCATAGATTGTGTTTGTATCCTAGGCACACGAGGGGCTAAACATTAGTACTCTCATAAAAGAAAAAAAGAGAACCCAATGAAACTGTGCAAACATTATTTATAGATAACTCACTTGAGGGTGTAGGATCGTGTTTATACTATTTAGTATACTATGAATAATAGGATGTCTATGAATGGTATTCGTCAATCATATGTTAGTATTGAAATTGATAGGTGAATGGTATTGAAATTCTGCTTCAACATGCACTTTAAAGTTTAAATAACGCACCTGGCAATCTAGCCACACTAGACAATCTAGTGACACCTTACAATGCACTCACTCGAGTAGGCCATCTGAATCATCTCTGCTGCTGATGGTGTCCATCAGTCTCTCATGCTCTAAATGAGGTAGCAAGTATCGTACATGTGACCTATTTTTGTTCGAAAGTGTGAGGAACTTGATTTTTCTATCAGCTACTAGGTTGGTGAAGTGGTATGCAATAGCTTTTGCTCTATAATTCCGATATTAAATTCCCACCCTTCCTTTTATGTTGTGTTGCTAGGGTCAAGTACTCCCATTTTATAACCATCGAGCCAATTGGGACATCTATAACAGGTTTGAGAATGGTTTGTTTCCCCTCTAATCAATGAGCCAACCAATAGTCATAACCCCATTTATTACTTTTTGGGGCAACCACTGCATATATATGACCTATGAAAGGAAATAAGTCAAGTTAATAATACATTTATTAAGAAATGTCTTGCATGTAAAATAAATAAAATTTCTTTAAATGTAAAGGCTTGTAGTGATTTAGGTACTACAAATTTACTTTTTTGTATCTACTTGTATGAGATCCGATATGTGATCATAGTCTGTAGAAATATATGTCTAATCATCTTCCACTGGATCTATTGCATTACTCCCCTTCAAATTGGTGCCAAGTGTCACTCGATCCCATGTATCAACCGTATTTGTATACTCACAATCATCCCATTCATCTATGCTACAAGAACCACAAAGGAAAGCCTTCAATCGTGTCCAAATTTGTAGGACCGAGTTGTATGAGATTCTAATTGAATGAAACTATCAAGTTCCATGCACCGTGTTCACCCGACGTGTGTTGGATTAGTTCACATTTGTCGCCTCCCAAAATATTTTCTACACTAGGTTTTTCCTTGTTGCTTTTTCTCCCATCACATATGCACACCATTTCACTATAGATGCGACATCTCGAAGGAGAGCACCTGTAAAATTCATCTCTTCCCTTCTAAGGGTAGTTTTTTACATGTACCAGTGCTATTCTGCTCTCATTTTCCACGATCAATTTCAAATTAGTTCCATATATGTGGCACTTTGTATTTTATGTGCAACAAACACAACTATGGAAATACACGTGCATTCTTGAACTGTCCAACACAACCATCTAACCAAATCAAATGACTATAAAACGGTATATCCATAGCTATCACAGTATCATAAAACAATTTAAAGCAATGTTGCATGTAATGGATGTCATGGGTCCAGTCGTCTCTTATGTAGAAGTGGATTTCTTTCAATATAACACATTTCTCTTCATTGCTATCTAGCCCATGTCGATAAGTGATATGGACCATTATGCTCACCTGCTCTGAGTGATAATACCAACTTTATATTTCATTTTGTGGTTATAGGGTGTAATTTTATGAAAAGTCAACCACTGATAGTATTGTTCCGAGAGGGAAGGTGTCTCGGCATATTTTAAATTGCTCATCTTTCCACCATTCCATATTGACATTTTGAATGTACTGTTGGATATTTCCACAGAACTCTAAAATAAATTCACATTCTTGCACCTCATGGGAAACAAAATAAACAATGTTCATTAGAGGAAATTTCAACTCAAAATGGGTCTTTTAACTCTAATTCAAATTCCATGTCATTATGTGTTAGCCAATGAAATTGATTTAAATTTGAAATACTGTGTAGGTCTTAAACACTTTTTAAATATAAATTTATGGATAGGTATCATAAAAAAAACTACTTTTTTTGTTTGTATTTTCGACATTTCTCCTTGTGTTTTTACTCAAATTTCGATCAGGAGAGCTCGTTGGATGGGGAATTAAATTCCACATCCAACGAGTACCCACTCGGCATACTTTTGATGGACCCCGCTACCCCAAAAACAAGAAATACCTGAAAAAATGTGATGATGACATCATCATCATGTTTTTTCAGGTATTTCTTCTTTTGGGGGTATCAGGGTCCATCAAAAGTATGTCGAGTGGGTACTCATTGGATGCGGAATTAAATTACGCATCCAACAAGCTCTCTCGATCGAAATTTGAGTAAAAACATGGGGAGAGATAACGAAAATACAAACAAAAAAGTAGTTTTTTTCTTTTCTTCCTCCAAAATTAATAAATATTAATTTATTATTTTATTAATTTTTTTTAGGAGGTCCATTTTGAGTTGAAATTTCTTCTAATGATTAAACAACATAAAAATATGTACATGAATATTAATTTATGTTAATAAACAATGTAATAAAATAACATAAACAATGTAGTCATTTAAATGAGTATTATTCATGTACATTGTCACCTGTGAAGTCACCAATTTAATATTCCTTCTTTCTTTCCCATCATGTAGCTGATATGTCTGATATTGATGGTTCTACTTCTCGACAATTGTATTCTTCAATGGTTGATATTCACTCTCATGGATGCAATCAAACCATAATGATATCCCACCACATTTGTTGCAAGAACCCTCTACACATTGTTTTAAGTAATATGTCTACCCATCTTGCCTCAGACGCATTATGCTATGGATGAAATCTCTAGATGACATTAGCGGTACCGTACTTGAGCATTCCTGCACATGGTTGGGATGCAAAAAATGACGTATATGTGCAAATGTATTATAATATATCAAACTCTATGTGGTACCTACAACAACAAGTGTTCCGGATGATATTGATTCTAACATACCAAGGCTTGCATTTTTCAAAAGATCTTTGCCTGAGCCTTAGCTCTACGTCGGAAATTTTAAACATCTCAAACAATTGAGTTCATTCATGTCAATATAATGTTTAACATGCAGTTCATTATTCATATAAAACCTACAACATTTTAACACATCCTTTGTGTTAGAAGAAGGCCTAGTTTTATCATGCCAAAATGTGTGCACTAGTCCCTTCATTGCTTCTACTAACTTCATGTCTTTACGGGGAAACCTACCGCTAAATGCCCATAATGTTTTCATTTTTCCCTCTACATCAAGGTTGACACTACTTACTGAATATTTTTTAAGTGTATTTGGATGTAAAGGCACAAATTGTGATGTGTATTTAAGTAAACAACGTTGTCTTGTGGATCTACTTACAATCGATTCTTCCAAGACACAGCAAGCCACATTACAGTCCCATGAACAAGTTTTTTTACCAATCGATGTGAATGCAGTAGTAAGATATTTCACAATGTGATTACTTGATTCGATATTCTTTAATGTTCTTATGCCTAAATTTATTATGTTAGGGTTAACCTTGACTTGAGATCGAGTCAAAGGTGGTTAGGTCTGGCACATGGTTTGTTGTAGCCCATGGTATTGTCCCATGGTATTGCATGTGTTAACATTGACTCGGGATTGAGTCAAAGGTGGTTAAGTCTAGCACATGGTTTGGGCACTTGGTTTGTTGTATCCCGTGGTATTGTCCCATGGTATTGCATGTGATTAAGCCTTTATAAGGCTTGAGGAGGCTCCATTGTAATCGTACTGGATGTGGGCATTGTGTTGTACTAGAAGAGAGATTGTGAGAACGTGAAGAGGAAGTGCAGCGGTTTTGCTGCAGGGTGTATCCCTTCATCTTTCTGGACTCCAATAAAAGAACTGGCAAATTTCTTTGTGGACGTAGCCCATCGTTTGGGTGAACCACGTTATATTTGTGTCTCTCTGTACTGTTTGCATCTTGTTTATAAATTTAACTGTATATCTGTTATTGCTCTGCGGTCCTATTTTTCTAACAATTGGTATCAGAGCCAAAAGGTCTATTTGGTTTGTAAACTCGCAGGAAAGAAGGGTTCCTAGTTCGAGTGGGAGCAATGGCAGAAGAAGGAAAGTTTAGGGTCGATAAATTTAACGGCCAAAACTATCAGTTATGGAAGATGCAAATGGAGGAATATCTATACCAGAAAGATCTGTACCTGCCATTGGGTGGAAAAGCAAAACAACCAGTGGCTATGAAGGATGAAGAATGGGAGGTTCTTGACAGAAAGGCACTAGGAACAATACGGCTGTGCCTGGCTTTGTCGGTGGCCTTCAATATTTCAAAAGAAATAACAACAGAGGGTGTGATGAGCGCATTGAGTAATCTCTACGAAAAACCCTCGGCTTCTAACAAGGTATTTTTAATGAAGCGTTTGTTTAATATGAAGATGTCGGAAAGTGGATCTATTGATGACCATTTAAATGAGTTTAATACACTTACCAATCAGTTAAGTTCTATAAAAGTGAACTTTGATGATGAGGTTAGGGCTCTTCTAATCTTGTGCTCATTTCCAGAAAGCTGGAATAGCTTGGTCATGGCTGTAAGTAACTCTGTCCCTAGTTCAAACACTCTTAAGTTTGATGATGTTGTTAGTGTTATTCTTGGCGAGGAAATGCGAAGGAAAAGCACAGGTGAGACATCAGGTAATGCGTTGACCATGGAAAGCAGAGGGAGACAAAACAAGAGAGGAAGGAGCCCAAGAAATCGTGGCAAATCTAAAAAGGGAAGATCCAAGTCCAGATTCGGAAAAATAGAATGCTGGAAATGCGGTAAGAAAGGACTTCTAAAGAAAGACTGCATAGCACCAAAGAAGAAAGGTGAGAGGCAGCTAGAGACTACCTAGGAAGCTAATGTAGCAGGTGATGTGTTACAATATGCTTTGATTCTTGCATTAGATAATACTAGTGATTACTGGGTAGTAGATTCAAGGACTTCATGTCATGCTACACCCCATAGGAAATTCTTTTATGATTATGTTCAAGGTGATTTTGGGCATGTGTTATTGGGGGATGATGAACCATGTAAAATTGTTGGAAAGGGTAAGGTACGAATCAAACTAAATAATGGAAATGACTGGTTGCTAAAGGATGTAAGGCACATTCCTGCTATGAAAAGAAATATGATCTCAACAGGGAAGTTGGGAGATGGCGGCTGTTTGTCTACATTTGGAGAAACGTGGTGGAAGGTTACTAAAGGATCAATGGTAATTGCAAAAGGAGATAGGATAGGTACGTTATATTTATGTCCTCATAACACTAATTATTCTATTTCTGTAGCTTCCACAGAAACAGGTGCAGCGTTGTGGCATCATAGGCTTGGCCACATGAGTGAGAAGGGGATGCAGATTCTCCACTCAAGGAAACTGCTTCCAGATTTGAAGCAGGTAAGTTTGGAATTTTGTGAGAACTGTGTTTATGGAAAACATAAGAGAGTTAGATTTCTTAGGGTTGGGAAACAAAACAAGAGTGAAAAGTTAGAGCTTGTCCATACAGATGTATGGGGACCAGCTCAGGTACAATCTCTTGGTGGCTCTCGTTATTATGTTACTTTTATTGATGAAGCAACTATAAAAACTTGGGTTTATTGCATTACACAAAAATCTGATGTGTTTGATACTTTTAAGAAGTGGAAAGCTTTGGATGAGAATGAGACAGGAAAAAGGTTGAAATGTCTCAGATCTGATAATGGAGGCGAGTACTGTAGCAAGGAGTTTGACAGTTACTGTTCACACATTGGGATTCGCAGAGAGAAGACAGTCCCTGGAACACCCCAAGAAAATGGCGTGTCAGAAAGGATGAACAGAACGATCATGGAGCATGCAAGGTGTATGAGATTGCATGTAGGGTTGCCCTTACAGTTTTGGGCTGATGCTGTAAACACTGTTGTTTATTTAATAAACAGAGGGCCTTCAAGCACTTTGGATGGTGGAATTCCAGAGGAGGCATGGACAGGTAAACAGGTAAAATACTCATTTCTGAGAACTTTTGGTTGTGAAGCATTTGTCCATATTGATAAAGATGATAAAACAAAGCTTGAAGCTAAATCCAATAAATGTACCTTTATTGGATACGGGGTTGATGATTTTGGTTATCGCTTATGGGATCTTAAATATCGCAAAATCATTAGGAGTAGAGATGTAGTATTCAATGAAAAGAGCATGTACAAAGATCATTTGCATGGAAAGAAAGAAGAAAAGGAAAACACAGAGTACACAGTGCTTGATGAAATCAAAGAAAATGAAGTTCCAAAAGCACCAAAAAATCAAGAGCAGCAGCAGGTACTTGAAACTCCTGCAACTGTAAGAAGGTCTACCAGGTTAAGTAGACCCCCTGAACGATTCTCTCCTTCAATGTATTATTTATTGATGACTGATTCTGGTGAGCCATAATGTTTTGAAGAAGTAATGTAGGTAGAAACTAGAAAGAAGTGGGAGCAAGGCATGGATGAGGAGATGGAATCATTGGTAAGAAACCAGACTTGGGATCTGGTTAAGTTGCCTGCAGGAAAAAGGGTATTGCAGAATAAATGGGTTTACAGGTTGAAGGAAGAAGATGGAGGAAAGAAGCGGTACAAGGATAGACTTGTTGTAAAGGGGTTTGCACAAAAGAAAGGTATAGACTTTGATGAAATATTTTCTCCTGTTGTTAAAATGACTTCAATTAGAACTATTTTAAGTCTAGTGGCGGTAGAAGATTTGCATCTTGAACAATTAGATGTAAAAACGTCCTTTCTCCATGGGGATTTGGAGAAAGATATTTATATGCAGCAGCCATAAGGGTATGAGGTCAAAGGGAAGGAGAATTTGGTTTACAGGTTGAAGAAGAGCTTGTATGGCCTAAAGCAAGCTCCAAGGCAGTGGTATTTAAAATTTGATAAGTTTATGACAGAACAAGGTTATGATAGATGTCATTCTGACCACTTTGTTTATTTCAAGAGGCTAGATAACAAAAGATATATTATATTGTTATTGTATGTGGATGACATGCTTGTTGCAGGGTCTAACATGCAGGATATAAATGTGCTCAAAAGAAAACTAGCTAAATCATTTGCGATGAAGGATTTGGGTGCTGCAAAGCAAATCCTTGGTATGAGAATAACAAGAGACAGGAAAAATCACAAATTGACATTGTCTCAAGGTGACTACATAGAAAAGGTGTTGCAGAGGTTTAGAATGCAGAATGCAAAACCAGTCAACACACCTTTGGCAAGCCATTTCAAACTAAGCAAGAATATGTGTCTAGATACACAGGAAGAGATAGATTACATGTCCAAGATTCCCTATTCATTAGTAGTTGGGAGCTTGATGTATGCTATGGTGTGCACAAGACCAGATATTGCACATGCAGTGGGAGTTGTGAGCAGGTATATGAATAATCCAGGTAAAGAGCATTGGAAAGTAGTACAGTGGAATCTCAAGTATTTGAGAGGTACCACTTCTCATGAATTATGTTTTGGAGGTTCAGACACTGTTCTACAGGGATATGTTGATGCAGATATGGCTAGTGATAAAGACAGCAGGAGGAGCACCACAGGGTATGTGTTCACTGTAGGTGGAACAGTAGTAAGTTGGATTTCAAAACTGCAACAGGTTGTTGCACTTTCAACAATGGAAGCAGAGTATGTTGCTGCTAGAGAGGCTAGTAAGGAGATGATTTGGTTGCAGAGGTTCATGGAAGAATTGGGTAAGAAACATGAGAATAGTAGGCTGTACAGTGACAGCCAGAGTGCCATTCATCTTGCAAAGAACTCAGTCTTTCATTCAAGGACTAAACATATAGAACTCAAATACCACTTCATAAGATCTGTTCTAGATGAAGAACTGTTAAAACTGGAAAAGATTCACACTAGCCAGAATCCTGTAGACATGTTGAAAAAGGGAGTAACCAGAGAGAAACTGAGTTCCTGCTCAGTTTCTGTTGGCCTTAAAGCATGAAGGTGAAAAGAAGAAATTTGCCAAGTCCAAGGTCCAGCAAGTGCAACACCTGTAGAGTTGCTGTGATTAGTCACCATGAAGGCACATGAAAAAAATGTAATGGGGCGGTTTGCATGTAAATGGGCATATGGATGTAAGACCTGGTAAGGCATGCATACCCCTGGTAACTCACCGGTAGAGTCGGGAAATAGACCTAGGTGATAGGAGGGTGTATGTAATATTCCTTAGTAAATACTTGAGGGGAGTTGGTGATTACTCCAAGTCAAGTTTAAATGGGGGATTGTTAGGGTTAACCTTGACTTGAGATCGAGTAAAAGGTGGTTAGGTCTAGCACATGGTTTGGGCACATGGTTTGTTGTAGCCTATGGTATTGTCCCATGGTATTGCATGTGTTAACCTTGACTCGGGATTGAGTCAAAGGTGGTTAAGTCTAGCACATGGTTTGGGCACATGGTTTGTTGTAGCCCATGGTATTGTCCCATGGTATTGCATGTGATTAAGCCTTTATAAGGCTTGAGGAGGCTCCATTGTAATCGTACTGGATGTGGGCATTGTATTGTACTGGAAGAGAGACTGTGAGAGCGTGAAGAGGAAGTGCGGCGGTTTTGCTGCAGGGTGTATCCCTTCATCTTTCTGGACCGCAATAAAAGGACTGGAAAATTTCTTTGTGGACGTAGCCCATCGTTTGGGTGAACCACGTTATATCTATGTCTCTCTGTACTATTTGCATCTTGTTTATAAATTTAACTGTATATCTGTTATTGCTCTGCGGTCCTGTTTTTCTAACATATTGTAACAATTGTCATACTCCTAGATTTAATCAAAGATAAAAACAATTGACATTTACCGGCTTCAGATTTTTTGTCAAAATATGGTTTCATTATTTGAGAACAATGACAAAGGATAGTGCGTTTAGGCACACCTTCCATGGAATTCGATTCACTCTCTCCCACTTGTATGCGTTTAGGAGTTCTATTTCATGTTGATGCAATTTTTTTTGTCATTTGAAATGATGGAGTGACGTTTACATCTACTACAAGATGCAAACTTTGATTAGGAGATTGAACCACCTCGCATGGTTGTTGTGGAGCCACATTTCATTGTCAAGAACATAATGATTGAACTCTTCACAAAATTTTCCGCTTAATAATGCACCAATATTTTCATCTTTCCCATAACCGGCTTCCATTAACTTTGCATTATCCTCCTCAACCTCTACGTTGGGTATCTGTGCTTTTCCCTAAGATGTTGAGGCACAAGTATTTGATGCAAAGTGTGGTGTTCCATCCAATGAACTCAATACTGAAATGTGGGTCACTGGAGAATGAATTGTATTGTCCACTATCAAATTCCTTCGCTTTGAGTCTTCCTTTGGGGTATCCAACATTGTATTTTCTAGTTAAGCAGGAATGAGAAGTATTTTCTCATTGATTGAATGCCGATGATTTCTTGATTCTTCCCTCTTTTTTTCAGCTTCTTTGAGTGTAAGCACCTTCCTTGCTGATTTTTGACATATATTACGTACATTCCCCATTGAAATCCACCCAAACTTGTAAAATATGTATGGATTAGTGTAATAAATGATGAAATGACAGGTCGAACAGTTCTCTATGCGTGGGTTTAGAGGAATTCTACTTTTTTCTACAGTAAAACTAGCCCACGGCCCACAACCCAACACTTTTTTATAAAACACATATCGCATATGCAATATAACACATGTCCATTTTAATGCATATGAGTTATATCGCACATGTGTTATGCCTACAATGGTTTAACCTTAATGGTCACAATGTAAAACATGATTATCATATCACATATGCGATATAGCGCACATACGATATAACGCATATGTGATATATCACATATGCGATGCAGTGCATATGACATAGGAGAAATTAACATTACATTGATTAAGCTAAAAGAGGGGGGGTAGTCAAAGGAGGCAAAGAAATGTGTAAAGGGAATCATGGGAGGGATGGATGGGTAGGGGAGAGATATGGGGGGGATGAAGGGAGGAGAAATATAAGGGGAAGGGAGGGATGGGTAGGAGAGAGATATGAAAGGGAGAATGAAGGGAGGAGAAATATAAGTGGGAGGGGAACAAATATAAGTGGGAGGGAGGGATGGGGAGGGATAAGATACATAGGGGGGTGGGAGAGGGAGATATATAGTAGGGAGGGATAATTGGGTGCAACAAATATATAGGATAATGGATGGAGGAATTATATAGCACAATGGATGGAGGGACAAATGGGGGGGGTGGTTAAAGAGTGAGAGGAAGGAGAGGGAGGAGACAGAGGAGAGTGATGGATGGACTGGTTGTATAGAGATAGGTATAGAGTGAGTGAGTTTGAGATACAAATGAGGGTGGTTAAAGAGTGAGAGTGGAGAGAGAGAGAGAGAGATAGAGAGAGAGAGAGAGAATGATGGATGGATGGATGGTTAGAGAGTGAGAGAGTGGGATAATAATTGTGAGAGAGGAGAGATTTAGGGAAATGAAGGATGGTCAAGGATGGTTACACCAAGGGATAGTGGTGAGGGATTGTGTGTGTGAGAGAGAGATATACTATAGAGAGAGAGAGGGTAAGGTAGAGAGAGATGGAGAGAGGGTGTGTGGATGTGTTTGAGAGAGACAAAGGGGGAAGGTTGGTTATAGAGGGAGAGGGGATGTGGTGTTCCCAGAGAATGAGGTGTGTAAGTTTTTTTGAGGGGGGAGTGGTGAGATAAGGAAGGAGTGGGGAGAAAGGAAGAGAGGGAGGGAGGGGGAGAGAGGAAGAGATGGATGGAAATGGGTGAGAGAGAGGGTTGAGAGATGGTTATAGATGTAGAGGGATAGTGAAGGGGAGAAATAGAGATGGTTAGATAGAGAGGGATGGATAGAGGGTGTGTGGATGTGTGTGAGAGAGACAAAGGGGGGAAGGTTGTTTATAGAGGGAGAGAGCGTGTGGATTTTCAATACCAAGATGTGTGTAAGTTTGTTCAAGGGGGGAGTGGCGAGATAAGGAATTTAGGTTATGAAGCTCCTTAGTCAATTTTAGGTTGGTTCAAAATCCTATTAAATCTCCCATGCATGCTTCTAATCATTGGAGATCTATCAATTGAGTTGTTCTTATGCTCAGTGATAGTTTAGCTTAGAAGGTTGGAATTGGTTCTCAGTTTAGGATCAAATTAGATGATGTTATGGGTTGTAGCAATAGAATACTAGTGGCAAATGAATTATATTTTTTCTTACATAGTTAGAATATTTTCATTCTAACTCAGATTGATGACGAAGATGCCTCTTTAACCTGGAAATGGGGATGGAATACCAACTTCACTTGATAAGTCGATTGAAAGATCAATTGAATTGTTTTCTTTTAGAACTAAAATTCAGACAAGTTTAGTTAAACTAAGATCCAAAGGTTTTAATCAGGACTCTAAATAATAATGGAGGAGGTTATACATTGTATCTAGACTATCAAAATCTTATGACGTGGAGGGTTTGGAAGATATATGGTGGTGGGAAATGATTTGGAGAATTAAAGATCCAAAAAGTCTAAAATTCACATCTAGCTTGTTGTCACCTCAAAAGTATTGACTGAAGATCTCTATCAAAAGAAAAATAATGAAGGCCTTGGAATATGTTATATCTGTTGGAAAGGTGGAGAAGAAATATCCCACATTTTCATGAAGTGCTCCTTTTCTCTCCAATTTTGTAATAAGATAGAATGGTGGTTAGGAAAAAAGGATATTTGGCAGCACGAGTCTATGGAGGTAGGCCTAAAAATATGGTTTTCATGAGAATAGAGCAATTACTTTCCTAACTAGCTAGAATCTTTGGAAGTCTAGGAATGGTTTGTCTTTTGAGAATTGTCCCTCCCATTCTACACAGGTTTCTACTGCTATGTGCTCTTTGAATAAACATTTGAAGCAAGATTCGAAGATTAAGATCAATAGATATAAAACGCATATGTGTTTTATATCATATATGCGTTATAGTGCATACACGTTTTATATCGCATATGTGTTTTGTATCGCATATGCGTTATAACACATATGCATTTTTTATCGCATATGCGGTTTGTAAAATTTAAAATTTCAGTGGGAATAGGGCTTGGCATCATGTTAGGAAATAGATTCGGACTACTGAACTTATTGGTTAGAACAAATAAACAAGGGCTATTGCTTATATTTCATAAATCTGTGAATATGCTCAATTTCAATGGTGTTGTTTGTTATGACAAACACAATATTTTTTTATGAAAATATAGAATATTGTAGAATACGAACTTATGATTCTGAATATGTAATTTTTTCCTACAGATGTATGTTTTATTTACTTATTATTATGTTTCTAAAAGACACACACCAGTTTTTGAAAATAGATACATCCATTGTTGTTAATATAACTTTTGATTTCATTCACCATTTCACAAGAAAACTATATGGTGCACTAGAGGAGAGAGAGATCTACAATCTTATATATAGAAATCAAGAATTTCATTAAGTTTATCCCCTAAAGTGTTGCACCTACACATAATGTTTTTGTTTCAAGGTTTTTAGACTTCAATAATTAATAATAAAAATAATAATTCATGAAAAAAATTGAAAAAATAGTGTTGCACTAGTACCATATGTCCTTTATATGTCTGCAAGATTTTATCCAAAAATGACATCATTTACCTCATATAGTGTTACACCGGCACAAACATATATGTTATGATGTGTTGAAAATTTGAAAACCCAATTTAAGGGAAACTAATTTTATAATCATTTACACAAAATTTATATAGATAAAATTTATATATTATGAAATCTTATTTAATTAACTAACTTTTGTCTTTTTACTTCATCTTCAAATTGGTTAGGGAAGTACCTCTAATTGTCACCTAAAATCAGAGGTTCCATGTTTTTTCAGTGTTATGTGGCACCTAAAGTGACTTTAAAGGAGTCTATGATTGTGCATCATCCTTGATGATTGAGTCACTATTATACTAACTGATTAATACAAATAATGATGACAAATTAACATTGTGATTAGTAAGATAAGTCATGGGATAACATAACCCTCCCCGCCCCTGCCATCACAAGAGTGTGTGTGTTGAAATTGATATGCCATATCTTTTAGAAGCCTTGAACTATGCTCCAATGAAAAATATTCCTAAAATTGATCAAAATCAATGATGGATGGTTCATCTGAAATGAAATGGAAGATAGATGAAATTTGGAAGGGAAAAATTGCCAATGTCTAAACATTTCCTAATCATTTGACAATCTAATCATGTGCCAAGTAATAATTCAAAGGGGTCTAAATATCCTATTCTTGGTCCAATGACCATTTAGGAGAACAAAATGTACACAAAACTGCTCTAAAAAAATATGGCACACAAATAGTGTCAATCGAGATCCCAATCATGTATCCTATATATAAGTATTCCATTTACAAATTTTTTTTTTCCATTTGGCAATTTGTTTATCGAAGTATATCATTTATAGATTGTTTGTTCCCATTGGTAATTTGGTTGACAAAATATTTCATCTGCATATTGTTGTTTTCAAAACTTGAAGTCTGGAAATCACCATCAATATTCCCCCCTTTCTCATATACAAGGTGAGAATATATGGGTTTTCATCTGGGTTACCCTGAACCAACTTATCATTGTATCAATGTCACATGATAAAAAAACTCCCCCTGTCTAAGGTGAAATTAGGTTTTGTTGATGTACTCCCCCCTTTGAGGTACAAGAGAGTATCTTTTTTATTTCATTTGTGAACAAATCAAAGTGGGAATGTGGAGACAACCACATGTTATCTCATCCCATAAGGTCCATGATTGGAAGCTATTCCATAACATGACCACTTTGGACTTATATTGTCTCCTATAAAATATAAGGAAAGGTTAATAAAAGGCTATATACTAAAAGATGTGTCTTTACTTAGGTTTGAATTCGACGATAAGGCTGATGGATCTTCTTGACTTGTTAATCCATCGCCAAGATATTTTCCATCCGTTATAAATTGTTTTCTTTTTGTATTTATTCCTCTTTCAACATTTTCTTGAATGATGATTTGTCTTCCTAAAATGAGGACAAGGATGGATATCAAAACATTGATTCTCTATGTGAACAAGTTTATCAGAATGTTGCCACTTAACATTTTGAACTTCAACATTTGATGTTGAATCTTCTTGAATAAATCCATAACTTTGGAATTGGATTGGTCTAAAATGGTTTGAGACAATGAAAGGTCACTAGACCTATTATGTGCTTGTGGTTGTTTATTTCCATTTCTTCCCAAGGTATTATGATGGAGTTGGAAAGAGTATGTTGAACATGTTGAGTTAAAATCCATGGAGTTTGATTTAAAGCATCTTGTTGCATTTTTGAAAATTTAGTTTTAGTGAACTCAAAAGATGAATATTGAAAGTTAGGTTCATGAATAGATTCATATTTAGTTGAAGCTTCGTTACTATGTTGATATTTTTTTCTTTCACTGGTTGGAATCATTATCAACTTCAAAAACTGGGTTGTTCTAAATAGAAACTAGTTTCAAAACATTGATTCCTTTGTTGGACTTCATCATTGTGTTGATCTATGCTTTCTAGTTCATTGATCCGAGATCTCTTCACGACAGTTGGTTTTCAATTATGTGACAACTCTTCCGCGACACTCATTTCCACAACTCAATTTCTGCAACTTAGTTTCTGCAATGACTTTTCCACAATTATGGATTGCAGATGTACCTTCCCATTTTTCTTGAAATGGGCTTTAGTAATTTCCTTCCACAATTTTCTTTCCACAATTTCTGTCCGCATTGATTTCTTGCGGAACATATCTTTGCCATTAGATCTATCAAAATTACATACTTTTAACTCAGACTATTGCATACGAATTGATAAGTGAAATGATAAATTCATTCATGTTTCATTGCATGAATAAGCATCGATCTTAGTGACTCCTGAGGATTCTTAACAAACTCACACAATTCATTAATACAAGGAATTAAAACATACTTCTATTATTGAAAACAAGACACCAAATAATCTAGTGCGTGCATGGGATTTGAAACTATGTTCTTCATTCTATCAGCAACCACTAATTTGATTAATTACGTTCAACACTCATATAGAATTCCATCAAACCTTTCATATCCGAACAAGCAAAATTTGAATTCCTAAGAAAGTAAATCTACAACTATCCTATCCTCGAGAAACCTCTTGCAAGATTTGAGAACATCAGTGGAAAATTTTCATTATTACATCCAAACTAATCATATATATAAAACAAACCACAACTAATCCTATCCTTATAGAATGATTACATGGAAGCTGAAAAATAGTATTTCTTTCTCAATCAGAAAATAGAGGACTTTGACTTGATGGTCCTGCATCAATTTGAATGTCATCCTACTTGTTGCATTGGAGGTAATATGAATTTCAAGAACATAAATACATATTGAAATATATATCAAGATAACCCATGTCCTTTATTTGGATTTAAGAGAGCATATATATGAAGAACAATGATACACCATCATATTTTTGTAATGGCCCTATATTTTTGTTAGAACTTTGAACTACTGCCATATATTCCTGCCCCTATCATCAAAAGGTCTACCATATAAAGTAAAGTGAGACAAAGTATATTTTTAATCCAAGAAACTACTAAAACATTGGGATTTAATTGGGGTTTGATTGGAAAAATGTAGGTCAATTACCTTGCAATCCTTCATGAAAATGTTTTTCTTATAATGAAGGGGAATATATTGGTAAGGACTGAAAAATATAGAAATGAGATGGAAAATGAGGAAAATAAATTAGTTTGAAATTGAAAAAAGGTGCCAAAACCCAAGTCCAACATCTTCCCCATGCTTAAACTTTTGCGTATCCTCATGCAAGCAACATTTTGAAAAAAAGGTGTATTCTCAAATTTTTAGAAAACTGTGTTTGTGTCATCATCTCATAAACGTTCAAGTACTTGAATAAGAATGTCGATGTTTGAAGTAGACACTATGTAAACATGTTGATTTGGATATGGTTGGTTCTAAACAAGTTTGTATTTCAACCTCCCATTAGACTTCTTGAGAAAAATCACATGTCTATAGGATTTCCTTGCTTTTTAAATAGATTCTTTCATTTAAAATGGAGATGTTTATTCTTGGCATGAATCTAGGTACTATGATCTTTTAAAGTCTCATTCTCTTGTTTAATATGTCAATCCAAAAGTTCAATTTCCTTATTCTCTTATTTTAATGTTTGAATTTTCTTTTTCTTCTTCTTTAATTAATTATCCCAAATTTCATTATTCATGGGGGTACTCTATTCTAGATGCAATGTTGACTTGACAAATTCAAAATCCTCTTTTTCTAAATCAACAAATATAAGCTTGAGACTAGATTTCTCAGAAAAATCAGACTTTGAAATCAAGATAACATGCGTCATTGAAATATCAGTTACCTCTAAGTCATATTTGATAGGAAATGAAAATATGGAGGTCTATTCCTCTTAGAGAATAGGGTATGAGGTATTCTCTAGAAACTCTTAATCATGGTGACCTTGTCTTCTTCTTTCTCTTGTTCTTGTTCCTATTTTGGTATTTTCTCTAGATATTTCTCTAATTCCTGCTCTGGCTCTTGCTTTGGCTCCTAGAGTGCCTATCCTTCCATGCTTCTCGTGAAAATTGGCCTTGTTTCATGCATCACTTATGGGATACCCTTTTATTTCATTTTTCTCATTCATATCTTGTTTTTTGGAGTATTAGTTAAATCCTTCTCTACTAATGCTATTTCTATAGTCGTAAACCTTCCTTTTTACTTCTTCCTTGGCATATTTTTAATCACTATCTTTTCTACTGGTTCTCCTTCTACCGAGATTCCCCTTCCCCTATTAGATGATGGAGAATGAACACTTTAGGGAGAGATCTCTACTCCTTTTGACTTGGAATTTCCAGTTGTGGTAGAGTAATCCCAGAACCCATTCGAAGAAATAAAATGACTCTAAGTTTTATCATAATTCATTCAACAAGAATAAGCAGTTTAATGATCAAATGGTGAAATATCTAATGTTCTTTCACAACAAAGTCTAACTAAACTCTTGGGGACATCTTAATTAAACTATTTAATAGGAATAAAGGAAGATTAATATTCTTCTTTTTCTGAAACTGCAGTAAGAATCTCGTATGATAAAGGAAGGTATCTACATATATCCCCTCACAAGTTATGAATTTTTGCAATGCCATTATCACATCATGTGGTTCCTCCTTTATCAAGATATGATGGTTTTCCTCACTGCAATATGCATCTTGGTGATATGGAAGCCTGTACTCATTCCAATTTTACACTCTTATCCTCATTCATATGAACCAATGTTCCCCCTTTTGTTGTAAAAATGCTACTACTAGTATAGATTCTTAAGAGACTAATAACTCAAGGTCCCCTACCTGATCCTTCGTCCCATCATATTTTTTTGCAAAGAATTTAGTAACCATATTAGTGTACCCTTGTGATATTTCACAAAACGTTAACCATCCTTCATTTTGAAACAACTCTTTATAACATAATGCATCTATGTTAGAATAATCAACCCATAGTTACCTACCTTAGACATTAATTTTAATTATTTTTGTCTTATTACCTAGTTTCCTAGATTCCACTCTATGTTAGTTTCCTTCTACAAGTCCTAGAAGTCAACACATGCTAAAACTGAGTCATGGAGCGCTTGGGAAACATCCTTGTCACATCCCCATGCCTCCAACCGGCGTAGAGGACGCGACTACACGCTTATTCAGACCGGGCTAACCGCCCATGAACATGTGTATGCATAAAAACTTGCATAAATAGAATGCTTGAACATGCAAGTTGAACATTTATCATGCATAGATGCAACTACTTATCAAACACAACGGAATTATCATTCATTCAAACAAGCATTCATTCACATGTTCATCATTTTCATTAACAGAAATATAGTTGCAGAAGTAAAATAGAGAAAATCACTTATCTTATGATGAACTCGATCCGCAACCAGCTACGTCGCTGCAACGTTCCACCCAACCATAGGCCAGCGTGCTCCTTAATCTCTCAGCAGCACTGCCACCCCCGAGCTGGGCATGATTCTCCAAGGAATAAGGGAACTAGTAGACTTACACATAGCCAGGGATATACAAAACACAGCCAAGCCAACACAGTTGGGTTTATCAGGCCTTTAAGGAGCTGGAGAAGGCAAATTGCTAAGCTGGTGAGCTCATTACAGAGCCAAGAATACCCACACCAGAACTAGCCTGGCCTCTAAAACACCCAAACACACCCAACACAAGGAATCAGTCCCTTCTCTGCTACACAGTCCCTCAGGCCCTGCATTCCCTTCCAGTGCTATTCAGGGGTGATGGAGAAGAAGGCCAGCCCTCTAGTTCTGTCTGTGTGGTTTCTAACACCAGGTTTATCAAGAAACCAAGCCAAAATCCTTACTCCTCACACAGTCCAAAGACCAACCATTGCACTCAGGCAACCAATTTAGCTATTACAGCTTAAACAGGGAAACAATTCCTGAGTCATTCTTGGCCCTATCGTGGCCAAAATGACTCTCAAGCGAATTTACAACAATTCCCCAGCACAACAGCAACCACAATTCCAACACAAGGAAAACAACAGTCCGTCCAGGGAAATAAAGTAAGCGGGAAAGAAAATTTACACAGGCTGCACCCAGTTCTTGAGCGTGAAATGGCTCCCTTCAGGAAATCATGGGCAATAGTAGCAAAACGGATCCCAGCTTGCTGTGCGTGAGAAGGATCAGACAAAATCATGAATGGAAAATGCACCAGCAGCTCCCAAATCATGAGGAAAAACAACCCAATCCCCAGCACTACAAAAACGACCTCCCATCCATGGGAAAAATGAAGCCAGCAACCAAAAACGTGGAAATGAAAAATACAGGAAAAACTCCAGCTGCTCCCAAAAGCCCCAACGTGAAGGAGAATGGTGAGGAAAATGGAAAACGTGGATGTATGGAAGAATGGCATATGTTTTTGGGCATTTTCCTTGCCAAGGAAGTCAAAACACGTTTTTCAAAAAATGGTTCTCTGCCCAATTCGAATTTTTGCCCATACTCTTCCCATTCCATGCAATAACTAACACAACCACATTCTGGAAGAAATAAATGATTGGGGAAAAAGACAAGAAAGGTATTTGACATTTTGATGGGTCCTCTCATAGACATTTGGCTTTTCCCCATCAGTCCATAGGTTAAATATTTCGCCCCCCCTTATCCTTAGAAAATCATGCCCCATTCGATTTGGTTGCCGCAACCATAGCTGGTTGTGTTTATTTTTATTATAGATGCATATTTACATGATGCTGAAACTTTAATATGTGCCTCATGCCCCGATATACTATCAGTGACAATTTAAATCCCAAAACATAGCATAACCGATCAATGGCGGGGCCTTGGCCCTTAGCTCCACACCATGATCATTACAATATATACATCATATACATCTAATGTAACGGGGTCAAAACCGGGGCATTACAATCCTGGAAACCCAATTTAGCATGTCTTCTTTATTCCAAATCCTCCAAAGCGCATATCTACTTTTTCTGAAAAGTTGCCTGTTTTATTGAGATTTAAGGCAAAAGGAAAATCTAGACCAGGTGTAGTTGACTTGTTTTTTTCCCACATCGTTCTCCCTCCTTTTCTACTAATAAAGGCATGTATGAGTCGTCTTTCCATCCCTTGTTATCTTTCCTACTTGACTTAGCCAATTCGTCAGCATCTTGGTAGATTTGGAAACTGCTTTATGCACCTATGGGGGATTTGACTAGATTTAGTAAGCCTGCTTTTTGACCGTTTCGAATGGCATCATTATACATTAAAATCTCTCATGTAATTATATATTTCAGTAGTCTATTACTTCATAAGGTTGAATATTGTACACTTATTGAATACAGATCAGTGTTATGCTCCAATTTCAGTCTCCTTTGGTGTGAATTTTGCATGTTTGATTAGCAATTTTGTGAGTGTAATTGTTCTATCTCTTGGGTTCAATTTCCACATGGTATCAGAGCCTTTGTAGATCAATTTATATCCTTCCTTATTGCTATTGCAGGTTCTGAGCTATGGACCATTTTCTACCCTACTCAAACCCCTTTGCTCTTCTTACTCATGCTAATAAATCAAGCAAGCTTTGGCATGAAATATTTGGCCATATTAACTACAAGTATATTTCTGATTTGAGTGACAAAGATATGGTAATAGGGTTACCAAAGATCAAGTTTTCTAAGGGAGTCTATCAAGGTTGTATCCTAGGAAAAAACCTAGAACGCAAATATGAGAGAGCTAGTCATGAGAGAACCTCTACACCTCTTGAGTTAATCCACAGTGACATTGCTGGTCCATTCCCTCATATTTCCATGATTCAAGAAAAATATGCACTCACCTTCATAGATGATTTTTCCAGGTATTGTTGGGTTTACTTCCTAAAGCATAAGTCTAAGGTTTATGACCTTTTCAAAGTCTTTAGAACCTTGGTTAAGAACCAGTTTGGGGAGAAACTCAATATCCTCAGATCTGACAGTGGTGGAGAGTATGTCAATTCTGAGTTCATCCAATATTACAAATATTAAGGTATCTATATGCAGCATTCGATTCCTTACACACCACAGCAAAATGGTGTTCCTGAGAGAAAGAAAAGATCACTGAAGGAGATGTCAACTTGCATGATGGATGCTAAACAATTGCCACCAAAGTTTTGGACGAGGCTATAAACTGTGCATCCTATATCTAGAATAAGGTGACACATAAGCAAATTGATGGTATTACTCCTTTCAAAGCTTGGAGTGGGCACAAGCCAGATGTGACCCATTTGAGGATTTTTGGCTCAAAGCCTTGGGCTAGAATTCCAACTGAAAAGAGGAAGGCTTTGCAGCCCCAAAGCCAAGAGTGCCTATTTGTTGGGTATTATGAAGATTCAAAAGGGTACAAGCTGATAAACTTGAGCACTAACAAATATTTCTTTGAAATAAGTGTTCAGTTCCAAGAAGATCCTTTAGTAGCAGTTGAAATTGGAGAGTCTTCTTCACCACCAAATCCATTGATTGCAAGTGGAGAGACTAATGAGTTTGATGATTCTGATATGTCTGATAATGATGATTTGATTGCAGATCCTAACAGCCCTACAAGACCATAATGGGCAGCAAATACCATTCATGTAGCTGGGGAACTAGCTGGAAATCCTAGTGACACTAGGAGGACTAGATCTCAGTTTGAGAGTGTCCTTTGTGTGAAAGATCCTCTATTTGCTGAGAAGTGCTATCTGATGGTTGAATAATATCCACAGACATATGAAGATGCAGTAGATGATCCAATATGGCAAACAACCATGAAATAAGAATTCAGCTCACTCCAGAAAAACAACACATAGGAATTGGTTGATCTTCCCCCAGGGAGGAAGCTAGTTCAATGTAAGTGGGTTTTCAAGACTAAGTTTGATGCTGATGGTTCAAATTTGAAATATAAGGAAATATTGGTAGCCAAGGTCTACTCACAAGTACATGGTATTGACTACAATGAAACCTTTGCACCAGTGGCAAAGATGGACTCCATAAGGCTAGCTCTAGCCGTTGCAACTTTGAAGCAGTGGGAGGTACATCACATGAACATGAAGTGTGCTTTCCTAAATGGAGATCTCGCTGGAGAGATTTACATGCAGCAACCTAAAGGGTTTTTTTCTAATCCATATTTAGTGTGCATCTTAAAGAAATCATTGTATGGGCTCAAGCAAGCCCCGAGGGCTTGGTATGCCAATATCGATGGATTTTTGCTATCACTGAGTTTTGTTCGATGCATGTCTGATCCTAATGTCTATTTGAAGCTGATTCATGGTTCTTTGATTATTATTTTCTTGTATGTGGATGACCTTTTGATTACAGGAAGTTCAAAGAAAGAGATTGCCTCCTTGAAGGATGCAATGAACCATGCATTTTCTATGACAAATTTGGGATTGTTGAGCCAATTCTTGGGTCTCGAAATTGCTAAATCCCAACATGGAATCAAAGTACATCAGTCCAAGTATGCTCTGGATTTGTTGAACAAGTTCAACATGAAATATTTCAAGCCAAGCAAGACTCCCTTCCTTTCAAGAGTTAGGCTTGAAGAAGCATGTTCTTCTCCTATGGTAAATGAACACTGTATAGGCAGTTGATTGGGTGTTTTATTTATCTTACACACACTCAACCTGATCTATATTATGCATTTAGTGTGGCTTTGAGATACATGGATCAGCATCATGAGATCCATTGGAGAGCAACCAAAAAGATCCTAAACTTTGTTCAAGGAACAAGAACTCATGGGATCTTCTATAAAGCAAAATCTGATCTTGATTTGATTGGGTTTACTGACAATGATTAGGCCGGTGACAACACAGATTGAAATTGTACATTAGGATATGTGTTAATCCTTGTAGAAGGACCAATCATATGTTTAAGCAAGAAGTAGAGTGCCATAGCAAAGTTCTCATCTACAGAAGCAGAGTATAGAGGTGTTGTAAATGCAACAACTCAATGTTTGTGGTTGCACGGGATACTTGGAGAATGTGGTTTCGAATCAGAGTTTTCAACTATTATCTATTGTGATAATTAGATAACCATTTGAATCTGCAATGATCTAGTTTAGATACAGCGAACCAAGCACATTGAGATCCATATGCATTACTTCAGACAGCTTGTGCATGATGGCACTATTGATCTACTCTTCTGTGCATCTTCATAACAAGTAGCAGAAATCTTCACCAAAGGTTTTTGTAAGAATACCTTCAGCAATCTCAAATCACTATTGGGGATTACTGATCATGCTATGAAGCATGATTGATGACAAGATTTCCAAAAATTTTGTTTTCCCTGTCCATGTTTAAGGGAGGATTTTCCCACTGGGTTTTTGCCTCTTTCCTTGGTTGTATAGACAAGTTGTATGTAAAGGGTGACTAAGCCTTGTTTCTAGGCCCTATAGTTTTATGATATTTACTCATAAATTCAAGCTTAAGGGGGGGTGTTAGAATAACCAACCCATAGTTACCTACCTTAGGCATTAATTTTAATTATTTTTTTCTTATTACCTAGTTTCCTAGATTCCACTCTATGCTAGTTGCCTTCTACAAGTCCTAGAAGTCAACACATGCTAAAAATGAGTCATGGAGAGCTTGGGAAACATCATGGAAACCAAATTTAGCATGTCTGCTTTATTCCAGACCCTCCAAAGCACATATCTACTTTTTTTGAAAAGCTATCTATTTTATTGAGATTTAAGGCAAAAGGAAAAGCTAGACTAGGTGTAGTTGACTTGTTTTTTGCTCACATCATCCTCCCTCCTTTTCTACTAATAAAAGAATGTATGATCTTTCTTTCCATCCCTCATTAGCTTTCCTACTTGACTTAGCCAATTCGTGAGCATCTTGGTAGATTTGGAAACTGCTTTATGCACCTATGGGGGATTTGACTAAGATTTAGTAAGCCTGCTTTTGGACCATTTCAAATGGTATCCTTATGCATTAGAATATATCATGTAATTATATATTGAATCATCCTATTACTTCATAAGTTTGGCTATTGTACACTTATCAAATATAGATCAGTGTTATGCTCCAATTTCAGTCTCCTTTGGTGTGAATTTTGCATGTTTGATTAGCAATTTTGTGAGTGTAATTTTTATATCTCTTGGGTTCAATTTCCACAATATATCCAATTGTGTGACAATAAATCCACATAACACATCAAGATAAAAATTGTTTTACATAACCTAATTCCAAACTTTCTGAAATATCAATAAACAAAGAAAAATAACTTAAGACACTCTTTAACCAAATTTGTTAACATGAAGTCCCACTTATCGATTAGCCTAAGGGTCATCTTACTAGTGCTACAATTATGGTTGAGGACAATGAAATAAAATTGAAGGAATTTCCTTTTGTTTACAATGGTCGAAATGCATTGTCAAGGTGCTTATGCTTACACGTTTATAGGTAGTAGGGACTATGGTTATGCTATTGGGCCATACCACAAGCACTTTATTATAGAATCACAACAACAATTATTACACTATAAATATTGAGTTGTAAAATTAATTGACAGGAAGGGCATACTCATGTTGAATTAGGGGAAAATTTAGAAATTGGTTAATTCAATTTCAGAGGGTTTGTCAATATTTCATTAATAAATAAATAAATTTGGAGATTTGTTTTTGGAGTAGATGAAATAATGATGATGATGGTGATGATGATGATTCCATCACAACTTATCTATATGCTATATTGACATTCCTCGAAAAAAAATTCTTGGTTAATTTCAACTTCTAGTAACAAATCCTCAAAAAAATAAGTTACATAGGTTTGAGTTGGAGCCTTTCCCTTGAATTGATTTCCAAAAGAAGAATTAAACTTGGAAAAACATTTGATAGGATATTGACAAATGGAATCAAGTTTAGTGCTTCAAACATATCTTTCCAATTGACAACAAATTAGAAACAAATCAACATAATGACAAATGGTATTAGTCATTGAAGGACACATAATTACATTAATTTATTGATCAATTTTTTTTGTTAACATCTCTTTGTGGCAAAATGGGGTCTCTTTGCCTTGAGATTCCTTTGTGTTCTCGTCCTTGTAAATAAGGATTTGTTTTTATTTTCCTAGCCTTTACCCATTCCTTCTATCAATATTTTTATTTATGGTTGCTACACCATTGTTGTTCCTTGGTTATTTTTTCCACGCTTTCCAGTGAAATTAGTGAAAACAAAGTACCTAGTTTATTGGATGGTCAAGCATAGGATTGTACTCAACATATATTTTCCTGATTGTACCACTGACTAAATATGAATATCAACTTGGGATGTGTTAATACTAAAGTTTTACCCCTATGGAGCTTAGGTCAAATTGGTATTGAGGGAGGAAGTTGTGAATATAGATTATGGAATGTTGGAGTTTATTTGTTCCACTAAGAGGACGAGTGGATGATAAATATTCATAATGGATATTGGGATGCATGAATGGTTGGTAATTCATTTTGGTATAAATAATGTGTTGAGTACATTACTTATGCTGATAACTAAGGTATTGTTCCATTAGGTAATTTTGTTGTTGTGTACTTCGATGAAATTATGATGAGATTCTAATTTATAGTGGTAGAAAAGCTGAACATTTGTAACATATCTGATTGGTGCTATAATTTTTGGATAGAGATAAGTTGTGAATAATTTTGAAGAAGTGTGAGTAAGGAATGATCACATCAATATCTCCCTTTATAAATTTAACACTTAACATTATTTTATTTGAGACTTTCCTCAATAATGTCATTGAAATAATATATCAGTCATGATATTCCTTTCACAACATTAAAATCTCCATGACTTATAGACCAACCAACACCGTAACCATTAAAATGGGCTTGATACCTTAACTTGTCAAAGAAACGTGTTACATTGGCCCATTGGGGCTCCAATGTCGCAACACTTGATCACTTGTTTCCTCTATGGATCGATCACCAAATCGGTATGATCAACATAGGACATAAAGCACCTTGAACAACAAAGGATGAAGGAATTAACTTAATAAGTCTTGAGGTTCATAGTTAGCAAAGGGAATTCTTTCAAATGATTTGTTCACCAATTCAACGCTTGATTGACCCATCCGTATTATACCACACCACTTATAACTTCCATTTCTACCTTTACAGGTTATAACAATGCCCCAAGGTGCTCTTCCAACACTTATATATTTATCTTTAAATTAGGTTTCTTTAATCCTTTAAAAATGGTCTTCTTCTAACCTTAAGACCCAAAACATCATTAGTCACCCAATCCCTCCAAGGCTACTTGCATCCTTTCTCATTATTCATTTAATTCTCATTCATGAACTAGACCAAGAGCAAGGCTAAAACCTTTGCTCATTATAGTTTATATTATTGTTATATATTTAATGAGAGTGGTCAAATCCCACTTTAACATGAAACACTTATAATTAATTATACATGCATGCTTATAAATAATGTATCACTACTACAAGAACTCTCATTACATCTATCAAACTATTAATAGGCTCCTGACCTTTACACACAACACTATGACAACAATGCGTATGAATTGGGCTTGTAATAACTCATAAACAACATCCATGCTTTATAACATAATTGGAATAACCTTATAAACAACCATCATATGGATTCTCATTCCTTTAAACCTAAATTTGTTAAATAACAAGCCTATAGCCTTATACAAGCTTAATACACATGTTTCTAATAGCCTTATAACACAACCTTTTGACCTGAATTCTTATAGCTTGGACTTATATCAATCACATAAGGCATCATAAGCAAAATTGTAACAGTTATACAATATTAATGTTAAACATAAACATGCACAACAACCTCACATAACCCATGAATTTCACAACATGCATAGAATGTGTAATTGAAATATAGTTATCATTGTATTTTGGCATATTCATAAACAAAAAAGCATGCTCACCATTTAAATGACTTGGCGCACAAAACTGGTTGCATAAGATAAATTTTCCATCCAACAATAGGTACACTTCCAACCATTGGAATTGACATGATACAACAAAAATTATTTTGTCACTTTCAACTTCTAAAATCAAAGCCTCATAAAATAGTTTGTATACGTTTCAGTCAAATTCTTTTCCTTTAATTTCTTTCTAGTGGCAAGACCAAACTTGGAAACACCTATGATGTATTGACATATAGAATCAACTTAATAAATTCAATCATATATTGCCTCCCGAGATAATGGAATTTCACATAAGTCCCTTACCTATTTTCTTTTATGTTAAATAATTGTATAATACTTGGAATGAGAACCATCGATTATACCTCATTCATATTCGTCCATTTTCTACCATTTCATGCATAGGGGCACTGAGTTGTTTGGTAACACCATACAATAAACCACATCAAGCATCACAAACCATAAAATGGGAATATAGTTATTCAGTTCAATTGATTAATGAAACTACTACTGTCAAGGAAGATTAGTGCATGACATTTAGATGAACTAAAGAAGAATATATAGCAACACTATTTAATCACAAAAAATATCTCCTTCTCAAAGGCCTATCCTTTAATTTACTTTCTCGAGAAATTTAATTGCTTAAATTGCTTATACATTAAATTATCGATCTGGGATCTCATAAGCTTATGAGATACCAAAACTGTATGTGCACAACTAGAAAAATAAAATAATACTACTAAACTCAAAATACAAATTTAGTTAGTAAATCATTTTTAGGAGCCATTTTAGACTTAACAACTCCAATAGATTTACCAAGCATAAAACAAAATAAAATGAATATTATAGTTCCAAACATGATCCAGAAAAATCATAGTCATACAGTCAAGCCTTATGGATTTGCATATCTTTCAAGATCTTAGAATTAACAATTTCCTAACACTTATGGAAGCAAACTGCACATGGCCACTAACACATTTGGAAAAATTATAAATAAAAATAAATGAGTAGTAAAAGTGTAATGTCCCAATTTTTTTTGTAAGCACCATGGTAAAACCACTGGACCATTCAATACCCATGGTTCCTAGATAAAATATTAGTTAATTAGTCAATGAGGTAATTAATTTTGACTATGGTCATTAATTAAATAAATTAAGAAGGACCATAATTTTGAGATATTTAATATTTCCAATATTTTTAATGAGTTGGAAATTGGCTAAAATGGCCCAGGGTGGTGCATAAGGAAAATGAGGCTTCCTATGAAGTTTCCATCAATGAATATGAAATTTGGCCAAAAGAAAACAAAAATTATAAAGGCGTGCAAAAACAGAAAGACAAGCAAAAGTATCCAAAAGAAAAAGAAAAAGACAGAAAAAGTAGGAAAGCCCAAGCAAAAGTAGGAAAGAACAAATAAAGAATGGAAAAGACAAGAAAGCAAGTATCTAAAGGTAAAAATCATGTTACCATCTAAGGAAGTTTCCTTAGTGAGTTGGATGATGCCCACACATGCCAAGTTTCCTCATTGGCTTCATGAATTTGAATTCTAAGAGGCAAGTCAAATTTGGAGACAAGTCACAATAGTTTTCTATAAAAGAAGGCTATCGAATCCTTCTCACATATTTTTCTACTTTGATAATTTGATTTTAATAGCTTAATATCTACTCGTGTCTTGGGTTATGTGCCCCATGCCTGCATTTGTAGATGTGCCCCTTTGCACCCATTGTTGTAGTTCAGAATTGTAGAGTCTTTCCTATAGGAGCTCGAAGAAGATTTTATTAGTTTCCAAGTGCCATGAGCATTGAGCCAAAGAAGAGTAGAAGTTGAAGGTTGTGCTCCAGTGAGTTAGAGGAGATTCCCATGCACCTACCATAATACTTTTCATGTTGTTTATCTATTATAGGGACTAAACCAGAAGTTAAAACCCCCTTCTCCTTCTCATAAAACTCATATTTTGTTCCTTTTGTGTAAAATTCTCAATGGTATGGATTTCCAAGCCGCTTGACATTAAATAAGTGAATTTGGAACCTCTGTAAGCTTGTAATAGTTGGATGTTGTTCATTGGAAACTAGAATATTTCATAATTGTGGCTATTTTAAGATTTAGTGAGTTTTTAATATTGTTTAGGTGCCTATTTTCTTCCTTGTGCACAAATGGCCATGTAATTTAACTAGTTTTCGAATTTTGGATGGTAAACTACTTATACATAACCAAATCATAGTCTGTCGGTTGTTGTGGTTAGTAGAGAATTAAATGGACCTAGTATAGCCTTCTAATAAGATATCTGAAGCCCATATAAGTCATTTGTATTGTATTGTAAATACTCCTTGTGAGTGTTATATCCAAAATGGCACTTCTCCTCCTGTGACGACATTTACATGTTTTGTCACATGATGAAACTTTATGAAAGATATTGTGAGTCACCCAAAGTAAAATTATGGATAGAAGTGCCATATCGGTACTTCTTTAGATTTGATTCACCTCTTTTATGGGACATTGGATAGGTAGGATGCTAAGGAACAACTTTTTAGAACAAACCAACTCCTAAAAACCCTTGGAACACCCTAAAAAATGCATTGTTTTGAAAAATATGTAGGTTTTCAGTGTTGTACATTTGTTTTTCACTTTGCATACACGATTTTTCAGTGTTGCACCTGCGTATACCCTCATAAATGGTAAAAAAATATAAAATTTTTGAATTATGTGTTGAGAATGTAGTTGTCACTGATGTCAAAGGTGTTCATGAATGACAAAGGAATAACCAGTAGATATGGTAGCAAGATTAGTTCAGCAATGACAAAGGAAAAGGTTGATTGTATGAGTGCAGAGATTGAAGAGAGAGTGTGGATTGGAGAGTGAAGAAAATGTGTGTGGGAAAATTATACCTTTGTTTAATCTGAATGAAGAACAAAGTTTACTTTGCAAGTATTTGAATCTCTCTGTGTCTGGGTGTATTTTGAAATATGATATAAGGATAGGAGATCAAAATTGTCTATGCATAGAGTGCTGCAGAAAGGAATTGATCGTTCCATTAACCAATTCAATCATAGAGTTAAATATATGCAATGTGGACAAATCAATGGTTGAAAAGGGATTTCGCAGCTAGAAGATGTGCCTAAGATAAGCATAAACCATTCACCATATGACTGAAGATCGTGCGATGGAGACTAAAGGTGGAATAAGATCAACGACTAAAGAAGATTTTGCTAATAAAAAAAGCAAGGATAAAAGGTGAGTCGAGTTGCGAAATTAGGAATAATCGTTGGAAATCGAATCGAGATCGACGATTGTAATCGATCATCAAAATATATCGATGATGCACAATGATTTCACTAGGATAAATAGCTCTTTGGAAAAAAATTATGTGCATGAAATCCTTATGAAATATGCCTCATTGTATTTGGATTCCACCGTTGATGTGGTGGGGACACTGATTGAATGGTTCACAAGCCATTTCACAGAGCCAACTAGCATGTGGGTTAATAATCTAGATGGGTGCGAAATATTAAACTTCTATCTACTTTGTTCTATTTTCCACCATAGATTGGATTTGACAGAGATCCAACGAACGAGGATCATTTCGCTCAGTGTAATAGCCTGAAGAATAATTGGATCTAAGATTAACGATTAGGATTTAATACACGAGGAAATCTACGACGGTGATTGATTTCCGCACAAATAAGTGAGGAGATCCACAAATCCACATTTGATTGTAAATCAACAGTTAGGATTTAATCCACGAGGAAATATATGGTGGTGGATGATTTCCGTACAAAGTAAAGTAAAGGTCTGCAATCCACATTAGATCATAGATCAACGGTCAAGATTGAGCACTGTAAAAGAAATCAATGGTTTTGATGGAAAGTGGAAGGAGAAAATCAGAAAGCAGATAATCGTGAAAAGACTGTGGGAAAAGTTACAGTTTTGCATTGCACATCCTGTGATCTGGAAGATCAAGGGAATAGAAAGGAATCTATATAAGATCGATGGTGTGGAAATATTAGTGCTGAAAGCAGAAAGCGGATAATCACAAAAATATTGTGGGAAAAGTTACATTTTAGCATTCCTCATCCTGTGATCTGGAATATCGACAGCCAGAAAGATATCCGTACAAGATCGAAGCTGTGGAAATTTTAGTGCAGAAAAAGGAAGGCATAAAATTGTGAAAGCAATGTTTGAGCTTTTGAGAACCCATACTCCGCATCCCACATTCCAGAAGATCAATGGTCATGAAGAATCCACAAGATATCAACGTTGCAGAACAATTGGTGCGGAAATATTAGTGTAGAAGAGGAAATCTAGAAATAACATTTTGGAATAATCCCAAACTCACATATCGCTATCTGCATCTTACCTCAGATCAACAATCACAAAGAGCTTGAAGGAGATCAATAGTGAGGAACGGTTGAGGTGGAAAGACACTTTGATAAATATCATAGCTAGATGATCCACAGTCTAGGAGATCAACGGTCACAAAAAGATTGAAGGACATCAATGGTGCAGAATGGTTGAAGCAAAAAGCTAAGTGCATAAATAATTTTTTAGAAATGCCAAAGTTGGGAAATCTGCATACCACATCCTATATCAGATCTACGGCCAAGAAGAAGTCCGATATAAAATCAACGGCTTAGGATGGCTGTGGAAATGGAGAGTACAGAAGGTCACAATTGGAAGATTCATGAAAAGGTATGATCAATGAAATGGTGCAATGGTGAAGAGATGCATATGTCGGAAGACATGAAGGTATTTATTTTCAGAATTATTGAAGGAAAGAAATTGTCTCTATGATTGCAATTAACAGAGTCCAAGGAGTGAATAACAGACTGATAAAAAACAGCCCAGGGTGGCAGGGTGGCTCTACGGAAGGCTACAAGTATGTAAAGGGTGTCATAGCATCCTTGTCTATAGTAGTATGCAGAAACCCAGGGTGTTGTAGTATCCTTGTCTATGGTAGCAGGAAGAAACCCAGGGTGTTGTAGCATCCTTATCTATGGTAGCAGCCAGAAACTCAGGGTGTTGTTGCATCCTTTCTGTAGGAGCACATAAAGCAATTTTGTAGATTCATCTTATTAATGAGTTTGAATTGGTGGTTTTCTCTTTGAGGTTTCCACGATAAAATTTGTGTCTTAACCTGTTTGATTCATTTTGTGTTTTTATTTTAAAATAAAAATACAATACTGATTCACTACCCCCCCTCTCAATATTGTGGGATAATCCAACATTATGGGTGGTTTGGGTGGTTTTGGAACTTACTCCTCAATTATAATTGATCCATCATCGACCCTAACTCTTCAGTTTGATACATAAGAGAGGGATATGGGACCATCAAGGGGATTTATCCTTTGGTATTTTTATGCTAGCAGAATTCGGACTCTCACCCCCCTCACATATGCCCTAGATGTTGTATACCCTTGTTGCAGAGCTTGGAGGTTGAGAATATTGGAGGAGAGAAGTAGGAGATCCATATCGAAGGTTTTAGGAGGTGCGTTGCATGAAGAGAAGGTATATCTTGTACTTCTTCCATTGATTAATAAATATTTGATGTTCTTTCCTTTCTAAATCACTGTGCATGTCTCAATTTTTGATAATATGTTAATGTTTATCAGATTTAGGTTTCATGTTATCTTAATTATCATTGTTTTATATGTGGTAAAATCTAACGATGAATATCGGGTAGAAATGAAAATGGGTATTCATTGAAGGCATCAAACAAATCAAAATATAATCATGATTTATGCACCCAAAAGATCAAACAATCATTGTATGTTTGAAATCAACAGTTTATGTTCATTTTGGGATCCAAAGTGCATGATTGTTAAAACAAGTCTTGGCTCCCAATATGCATATTAATTTACCATGTGAATACCGAGTGTGGTTTTGGGATATTCATATATGAGTTTCAAAACACCTTCTCAACCACTAGTAAAACCACTAGTTTTGTGGGATGTGCACGGGATGTGTCACATCACATGATTTGAGTCATGGCATGACATATGTACTTATGTAAATTTCATAGTTATGGAAGAATATGTCTATATGATTATCCAATCAATACACCATTTAATGCATCTTAATTAATCTATTTTGTAGGATAAACAACTTCATTAGGAAAAAATACATGGTTATTATTCATTTTACCATGTAAACCTCAAGCTCCCACATTGAAGAGAAATATATAAAGATTGTAATAGTGGTTTTTAGGTTTGAAACTACATCATTCCTTTAAATAGGTAGTCTCACTACACTTACATTCTAATATTTTTAAACAAATTTTAGAATTAGGTAGGATTTTGATTGTATTTCAATGGCTCCAAGAGGAATCCCATCTCTTCTACTTGTACAATTTAGTCACCTTTTGAGTTAAAGAGTATTGATGAAGAAGTGTCCTTAGACACATCATTTTAATAATAAGGAATTTTTTTTACATAGAGCAGTGAGGTCTTACATCACATACTCAAACTCACTTTGAGAAGAGAGGTTGTTTATATATATCATTCCTAAACTAAAAAATAGAAGGAAAACCAATCACATAATCACATGAGCATGATAGGTGTCCTTTACAAAAAAATCATATCCTCATCTAAAAATTCTATATAAACTAATCTATTCTCAAATATAATCTTAGAAAATACTTAGACTTTAGAACTTAGGATTAATAGGTCTAACATTCCTCCCTTTAATGTAAATGTTCATTTTAACAAATACCAAGTTCATCTCTAAACTTAGTGAATTTTATTGAACCAAGAGTCTTGGTAAACATATTTGATCTTCAATCTTTAGATGGATAGAACCGAGGCTTGTTGATTTCCTTGATGACGAGAGATATGATGAAGCAATACTTGGTGTTGGCATTCTTTGACTTTGAATGAAAAACTGAATTCTTGGCCATATTTATTGCTGACTAATGATCAATAAAATAGTCACTGATTTTTGTGTTATACCAAGATCTTGTATTATCCTCCATGGCCAAACAAACTCACATGTTTCTTCCCAAGCTGATATGTACTCTACTTATGCTAAAGAATTGAAAATTGTAGGATTCGTTTTACAACTCCAAGATATTGCTACTAAAACCAACTTAATTAACTAATTAGTGGTTGATGCACGATTATCAATGTCTCTTGCAAAATATGCATCTAAATATCGACCATGTGTAAATTATCTATTCTTCATGTAGAGAATACCAAAGTATTTTGTACCTTGAATATATCTCAATACCCTTTTTGCTAAATTTCCATGACTTTCCCTTGGTTCCCACATAAACATTGAAAGTATAATCACTTAATATGACAAATATAATTGAGTGTTTTTTAAATGCATGATACTTCCAACTGATTTCCTATACCTTTTACCATCTACCAACTCCCCCCTTCAAATTTTGAAAATTTCAAATTATGCTCCCTAGGGGTAAGAGAAGGTTTACAATATTATGTGGTAAATTTCTTCAATAAATTAGTGGCATACTTAGTTTGACCAAGGAAATTTATGATTTGGAAGTTGAGTGAGTTCAACTCTAATATAATAATGAAGTGTTCCTAAATCTGTCATCTTGAAACCTGTTTGAAGTTCTCCTTTAACATGTTTGATGTGGATTTTATTATTTCTTGTTATGATTAAGTCATCAACATGAGTACAATTAACATGAATATTTTATATTTCATCCAAAAATAAAAAAATATATCATCAGACTCACTTCATTGAAAATAAACCTTTCAAAGGTAATTATCAAAATTTGATATCAAGCTCAAGGAGATTATATTAAGCCATATAAATTCTTTATAAGTTTGTAGAATTTATGTTCCTTTCCTTCAACCTCAAATCCTTGGGGTTGAGTCATGAATAAATATTATTTTAAATCACCATTCAAGAAGGAACTCTTGACTTCCATTTTATGTAACTTCCAACCATTTTTTAAATACAAATTTAAACATTCTCTGGTTTTGTTCCACTTAGTTGTTGGAGCAAAAGATTCATCTTAATCAATGCCTTCTTGTTGAGAAAAACCTTAGCCATGAGTCTTTCTTTATACTTATCAATTTCTCCATTGATCTTTTATTTTATTCGATAAACGCATTTACAACCTATGGGTTTAACATTAGGTGCAGAGTCAACCAATTTTTGAGTCCCATTTTAAAGTACAAAGTTATATTCACTTAACATTGATTTTTTCCATTCTTTGTGTTCTATTGCTTTGACAAAAGTAATAGGTTCAATGAAAGCATGAGCTACAACAATAGTCTCTAGTATTTAAGAACTTTGTGTTCTTGTTTTGTTCATTTCATTAGGATGAAAATATTTGAGAAGTTGGATGCCCCATTTTGGTCTTTGATGTAGAGAAGACTATGCACTTGAATCATCATTAATATTTTCAAAAAGATTATTTTGATAAACATAAACTAAATTGTCCTTTGAAGAAGTTGGAGAAGAATTTAGAGAAGTATTACCATTCGAAGAATCATTTTCAGTTCCAAAAGAATCCTTTTATTTTCCATAATAAGAAGAATCATAAGAATAATCCAATGAAGGAATGATATCTAATGAAAAAACATCTTTTCCAAACCACAAATACCACCTTGGTTTATTTTCATTCTTTCCTTTATCCTTAATGCTTTTCTTCTCTAAATGACTAAGGAGACAATTTATCTCATCTAGATTTTTACTTTATGTTTCATCAAATATTACATCCCTACTCACAATGAATTTCCCATCATAAATTAATTGGTGCTTTTTATTTTGATCAGAATATTGAGTATCCAATGAAGGTACAATTCATGCTTCGTGACTCAAGCTTAGTTATTTGTTCTTTCAGGACTAAGGAATAACATACATAGCCAAACACTCAAAGGTGTTTAACATTAGGGTTATAACTATACCAAGCATCATATGGTCTAACACCATCAAAGGAAGTTTTGGGATTCCTATTTCTTATATAGGCCGTAGTGTGAACTGCTTCATTAGAATAGGAGGAACTAAGACCTTTAAAATGCATCATTGATCTCACCATTCTCATTAAGGTTCTATTCAATATTTCAATAAATCCATTCTTCTATGGAGTGTGGAAATTTTTGAAATTCCTTCTAATTCCTTTTCCTTTACAATAATGTTGAAAATCATTGGAAGTGAAATCCCCTCCATTATCTATTATTAATGTTCCAATTTTCTCTTAAGTTTCTTTTTCAATAAACTGCTGAAATTCTTTGAACTTCTCAAATGATTCTTAAAATATATACCCAATTCATCAAAGTGAAATCATCAATAAAACGAAAAAAAATGTCTACACCCTTTGAGAGAAGTATCTATAGGTCCACAAATATCATTGTGGACAAGTTACAAACATCTATTTTCTCACCAAGTTGTAGTAGGGAATGCTTCTTTAATTTTCTTTCCATAAATGCAAGCTTAACATCTTGCATTTATATTTCTAAATGTGTGTATCACTTTAACCATTCCCTACTTTTGAAGTTGAGAATGTCTGCCAAAACTTAAATGTCCATACCTAACATAAATCAACTACAACAAAAAAACTTACTACTGATGTATAACTTTCCCTTTCATCTTGAGAATATTTCCATCTTCATAACTTGTCATGACAATCATAATTTTGTTTTTGATTGAGTTGATTCTAATCAACCAATATTCCAGCACAAATATGATGACCTACTTGTTGTATAATTACCAAGGATAGTAAGATCTTCTTAAATGTTGTAGCATACCAAACATTTTGATGACATTTTATCTCTAATATTAGGAAGAAACACTTGCACACAACATTTTCCTTGACGTGTATCTGAAGTATCATCAACTAAAAAAATTAAATTGAGTTTACATTCACTAAAAGAGAAAAATATTTTTTCCTGGAAGTTCATGTGCTGAGTAGCACCTGTATCCAACAACCAAGCATCTTCAAAATAACCATGAAAAGAATAATTAGAAGCTAATAAATATTTTGATTGTTGAAGAGCAATAATAACAAACTCAAAACGACTTTTATCTTCATCCTAACCATTGGCATTTTAATATTGCATTGAATTTGAAGTTTGCTTGAACTTAGGAAGTTTATTATTTGGCATTCAATAGTCCACTGTAAAATGAACAACTCTATTACACTTTATACAAACTGACTCATATCTCTTCCTCTTCTAGATTGGTCATTACCATTTGGAGGTCTTTTTGATTGAAGTTTTCTAGAATAACTTGATCCTTGTTGGAAATTTGATCCTTGGAATTATTTTTAACGACCTCTAAATGAAGATTAATCATGTCCTCTTCCTCTTCATCTCGAGATTTCTACTTTACTAGAATTTGTAAACATAATATGTCCACCTAATTTTTTTTGTTTTCCAAAATATTTACTATGCTAAGTTAAAATCACATAGAATGAGTCAAATGTGGCAAATGATAGATTATTAGTAATTTGTAATGTTTGAATGAAGCATTTATAAGCTTTCTAGTAAGCCATTTATCAAAATTGAGATTAGAAAGCTATGATTAAGCTTACCATATCACCCTTTAATGATATCTTGGTGAATATTCTTTACTCTATAAATGTATTCTAATACATCATCGCCATCACCTAACTGTTAACTCAAAATATTCATTTTCAAATCTATTCCTTGAGAAGTAGGAGGTGTATCAAATTATTTAGGGAATTGATCCCATGCAAACCAAGCTGAGGGATAATTCTCAATATGAATGATTAAATGATGTCAAGTAGAGCTAGCTATCCTAGTTGGATCTGAATCAACTTCTCTAATGTTTATTAAACAATCCCTTTTTTACTATCGTTACTCTCTCAAGCGGATTCCAAAAAGAGGTATTGACCCTTTTTCATTGGAATTTCGCTTCCATACGGTTGTTTCCAATCTCGTGAAACTTTAAGAAGTGGAATTCACTACCAATCGTTGATCTCCTTGGAGATCGCTCTCATTCGTTAATCTATGATCAATGACGAATGTTCACTTTTGGAATTTCGTTGATCAACCCCTCAGTTAACCTCCGTGCACTTTTCTCAGTGGAATATTCGTGATCGTTCATCACCAAAGTTGATTCCCACCGATTGATAAACCTATGACTTTGTTAAATTGATTAGTGAAACGATCAATTTCACACACGTTTCATTTGAAGAATTCATCATACATTTGGCTTCTGGGGATCTCTGGTAGTCTCACGCAATTCACTCATACACAACGGATTTAAACATATTCCTAGTTATTGAAAGAAGACAATGGATAATTGATCAAAACGTGGAGTCTTAGAGCTTTGTTCTTCATTTCATCAACAACCCTTTGATCAAATACATTTGATAGTTAAATATAATTATTCAAACCTACCATCTCTGGATAACTAGGATCTGAGCTCCTAAGAAATCAATTTCATAACAAACTTATCCTTGAGAAACCTATTGGAGCAATAATATTCCTTAGTACCTTAATGATCTATCTAGGAGACATAATAATTTTCTGTGTTCTTCTGTTCTATGGTCTAACTTAGGTTATACTAATCAATACTAGTAAAATAGGTGATTATGGCTTATTAAATGCAGTTGAGACACTCTAGTTTGAATATCTTAACATTTCAGACTGTGCATTAATTGGAAACCACTTCCATCTTTGATTAGGGGTGCTAGTGTGTGTGAATGTGGCTTTTTGTGATCTCCTTGGCATTTATTTTCCTCCTAGATATTCCTACACTCACCCATGCGCTATCCCATGCTTGAATTCCCTCATTTATTAACAAGCATGCTTCTTACCCATTCACACATGCTCACACATGGATTCGTCACAATTTGGTTAGGTTTGGGAGCCTATTGGTTAACCTAGGGGGATTTAGTGGTCAAATCCTAGCTTGGCACTTGGATGCATTCACATGGCCACCATGGGATCACAAATTGTCTCCAATGTACTATAAATATGTATCATTCATACCTACAATGTTTGTTGTAATATAATGTTTAGATATTAGCACCTTTCACATGTGTTATTCTAGCTATTTCAGTTTCATTGTTGTTCTCTTGCATATTTTGTCAAACACTTTGATGATGAATATTGTTCTAGCTCATAGATCTACTTGAGAATTAATTCTAACATGGTGTTGAAGCTAGTTGGATCTGCAAACAAATCGAGTGAGGTTTGATTTGTTGTTTAGGGCATATTTCCAGTTTATTTCGGTGTTTTTCATTGCAGCTTCTTACAACAACTTCATAGATTCGCAAGCACTTCCTCTCCTTTACCCATTAAACTATTCTAAATGGAATTCTAATATGTGTGCATATGTCAATAGGCAATGTCTCTATGGTGTGCCCATTGGTGCTATGAGAGAGCCAGAGTCCTGTCAAGAGAAGTGTGATTGGCCTAATGACAATGATAGAGCCTATGGAACTATGTGTTTACCTATACCTCCTACAATGCACTATCTCCTCGATTTTGCTGAGTACCCACTCGAGCTTTGGATAAATCTATATGAATCTATTGGAATGAAACAAGAAGATGTGAGCTATATGGAGAGCAATCAAATGGGAACCTCCTTATGTGTTCTCCCTCTTATGATCTCGGCATCATGCATTTATCAAGAATTTGTTCAAAATGAAGAAGAAGAAGTAGCCAAATATTTAAAAAATGATCCAACTCAAGTTTCTTCCTATGTGGCTTCCTGTTCTTGTCAAGAAGCTATTTTTCATGAAGATAGCATATGAATTTCTGCCATCACTAATGTTGAAGAGTTATCTATCCATTCTATGTCATTCTCCTCTATGTCTTCTATTATGAATGGTGAAGATGTATTGCTAGTTGGTGTTCATAGAGAGCCTTCTCTATAATATGGGTTTTCTTCACATGAGAGAGTATTGGTTCGAAAGTTGGAGAGGTTTAGATGTCAAGTGAAGATATCTCATTGATTCACACTCTTTTTCCCATGTATTCCTCCACCATGACTAGTACAGTTCCTTCAAGTTCATATGAAGATGGAGAAGCCTTTGCCATCACTATGGCGTACCTTCTTGGAGCTAATTACAACCTTTATTCAAAGTTGATGCTTCAAGATCCTTATGACTCACTTGGGGTCACCTATTCTCAAGCACTTCAACTATATTTTGGGCATGGAATCCTATTTGGTTCAAGGTTCAAGTCTGAAGAGCACCATTCTCTCTCCTATCAATACATTTCAGTTGTTCTACATGGTCTAAGGATTCATTATGCAGTTGTTCCTGAGTTGGTTGAGCACATTCTGCTTCTTCCCAAGAAGAAGGTTCCTCCAGATATACTCATTTAGTTTGGAGTGTATACATATTTATGTTTCTATGTCATATCCATTCTTGAGGGGAGGTTTTGTCCCATGAGTTTTTCCTCCTTACCTCGGTTACATGGATCAATAATTTTTTTTGGTAAAAGGTGACTTATCCCTTAGTTTACAATGCCTTAATAAATCATGTGGTGTACTAAGTCAGGATTAAGGGGGGGTGTTGGAGCAATAATATTCCTTAGTACCTTAATGATCTACCTATGAGACATAATCATTTTCCTTGTGCTTATGTTCTATGGTCTAACTTAGGTTATATTGATCAATACCGGTCAAATAGGTGATTCTGGCTCATTACATGCAGTTGAGGCACTCTAGTTTGAACATCCTGACATTTTAGACTGTGCATTAATTGGAAACCACTTCCGTCTTTGACTAGGGGTGCTAGTGTGTGTGAATGTGGATTTTTGTGGTCTCCTTGGCATTTATTTTCCTTTTATATATTCCTCCACTCGCCCATGATTTACTTCCCTAATTTATGAACTAGGCATGCTTCTTACCTATGCATATATGTTCACACATAGATTCGTGACAGTTTGGTTAGGTTTGGGATCCTATTGGTTAGCCTAGGGGGGTTTAGGGGTCAAATCCTAGTCTGACTCTTGGATGCATTCACATGGCCACTAGGGGGCCACGAATTGTCTCCAATTTACTATAAATATGTATCATACATACCTATAAGGTGTGCTATAATATATTGGTTAGATATTAGCACTTTTCACATGTCTTATTACAACTATTTCAGCTTCTTTGTTGTTCTCTTGCATATTTTGTCAAACAATCTGATGGTGAATATTGTTCTAGCTACTAGATCTACTTGAGAAGAAATTCTCACACAACCTCTTTCAATATATGGGGTTATCAGTGGAAAATTTCAATTATTATAACCAAACTAATCCTATATATAAAACCAATTGCAATTAATCAACAAATAACCATAAACTTCTAGAAACTATTACATGGAAGAAGAAAGATAACATTGACTGCTTATTCAGAAAATAGAGGACCATGACTCGATGCTCTTGCATCATACTCCAGGGGGAGAAAATAATTCTTCAATATATCTTCAGGGTTCATATTATATTTGGAAACCTCCATTGTTGCCATCTACAATGCATCTTCAAATGGTTAACCTTTCCACTTGACCAAATACTGAAAATAATCCATATTCTTGGTTTTCTTTGAAATTCTCTTGTCAAGCATAGCTTCAATCTGTGGTTGTTCCTTTGTAGATAACTGTTCTTTCCAATCTACTAATTGACCATCCTTACATGAGATAATTTCTTATGTCCGAACACCTGAATATTTAAAAGGATATAGATATGAAACATTGAAAATTGAAGAAATTTCAAGGTCAAAAGGAAGTTCTATTTCATATGCATTTGCAGAAAACTTCCTCAAAATATAAAAATAACCAATTTTCTTGAGTTTCAATTTATTGTAGGTTCCCTTAGGAAACATATCCTTCCTAATATATGCCATGACTAAATCTCCAACTTTAATATTGACTTCCCTCCATTTCAAATCTGCTCTTTGTTTGTATTTCCTAGCACTTTCCTGCAATTTCTTCTTAACATTTTCATGTAGCTCTTTCATACTAGATGAAAAATATTCACCATATGCACTCCTTAAATTTTGTCCTCCCAAAATTATGAGTTCATAAACTCCTCTTGGATGAATTCCATACACAATTTTAAATGGGATCATACTTGTACTCTTGTTAGGTGAATCATTGTAAGAAAACTCATCTTGAGCAAGAGATAAATCCCATTTCTTTGGATTCTCATAAACAAGACTTCTCAATACATTTCCCAAGCTTCTATTTACCACTTCAGTCTAATCATCAGTCTGGGGGGTGATAAGCAAATCTAAGACTAAGATTGGTACCCAATTTCCTCCACAAAGTTCTCCAAAAATGACCAACAAATTTAGTGTCCCTGTCTGACACAATGCTCAAAGGAATACCATGTAACTTTACAATTCCCGAGAATAACAAATTAGCAATATTTGTTGCATCATTAGTCTTTTTACAAGCAATGAAATGAGCCATTTTTGAAAACCTATCCACTACTACATAAATATAATCAATACCCCTTTGATTTCTAGGAAATCCTGGAACAAAATACATACTGATGGAATCCCAAGGCTTAGTTGGAATAGGTAGGGGTTGATGCAGTATGGTGTTTCGTTTCCTCCCTTTGGCATGTTGAGATATCATGCATCCTTCAACAAAATTCTTTACATCCTGTTGCATTCCTGGAAAAAAATAAAAAACAATCACCTAAGAAAATGTTTTGTCATGTCCAAAGTGACTTGACAAACCTCCACCGTGTTTCTCCCTTGTCAAGTTTTCTCTCATAGAAAATTTAGGAATGTATAATTTACTAGTTTTGAGAAACAATCCTTCTTGTAACATGTAGTCCAACAATTGACTTCTATTGTGGGAAACTGGATTCTCACAGGTTGTATATATATCCTTGAAATCCACATCCTATTTATACAAATTAATCAAATTGTCAAATCCTAAAGTAATGAACCTAATTTCATGCAAGATCAAATTGAATCTACTTAAGGAATCCACAACATTATTATATTTTCCACTTGTATGCTTGATCACAAAGATAAAGTTCTGAAAAAATTCCACCCACTTAGCATGTATTTGATTCAATTTATTTTGACTATTTATAAACTGCAAAGCATGGTTATCTAAGTCTAACACAAACTCTTTGGGAATCATATAATGCATCCACTTCTTGAGAGCTTGCAAAACAACATCCAACTCTTTGTCATATGAGGAATACTTTTTTTTTCCTCATTTAATTTCTCACTGAAACATGTCGCTGGTCTATTTTCCTAACTCAAAACAACCCCTATTGTTGTCCCACTAACATCTGTCTCCACTTGAAATAATTTGTCAAAAATTGGTAATTTAGCTAAAATAGGCTTCTCAATGATCTTTTTCAACAATTTGAAGTTTCTGTCAGCTACTTTTGTCCACTTGAAAGGTTGTCTACTTCCTCTAAATGTATCTATTATGGGTCTACAAATTTGAGTAAAATTCTTGATGAATTTTATATAAGAACTTGCAAGACCATGAAAAATTCTTACCTCATAAGCACTCTTGAGAATTGTCCAATTTAGAATTTCTTGCACCTTCTATGGATCCATTTTTAACCCTTCTTCTGAGACTACAAATCCCAAATAAATCAATTATTTTTTCAGGAAACTACATTTTTTCAAATTTATCAGTAGTTTCTCTTTCTGTAGGGTTTCAAATACCGATTTAAGATGTCTCAGATGTTCTTCCTTATTCTGACTGAAAATAAGAATATCATCTAGGTACACTATCACAAACTTTCCAATGTATTCCTTCAATACTTCATTCATTAACATCATAAAGGTATTAGGTGCATTAGTAAGCCTAAAGGGCATTACTAACCATTTATATAGTCCATTTTGAGTCTTGAATGCAGCTTCCATTCACCCCCTTCTCTGATTCTTATTTGATGATAACCACTCTTCAAGTCTATCTTTGAGAAATACTTAGACCCACTCAAACAATTCATAAAATCATCAATGCAGGGTAAGGGAAAATTTTACCTGATAGTGATCTTATTGATTGCTCAGGAATCAATACACATACACCATCCATCGTATTTCACTAAGCTAAACATTGTTAGCATAGCACAAGGACTCAAAATTTCTTTCACCAAACCTTTATCCAATATCTCTTGTACCTGTTGTTTGAGCTCTTCATTCTCTTGAGGAGTCAATTTGTAGGCTGCCTTATTAGGTAAACTTGCACCAGGATATTAAGTATATATGATGACTAGTACTTCTCATAGGAGGTAAAGAATTTGGTAACTCATCCACAATAATATCAACAAAATAATCAAGCAAGATTCTAACTTCAGTACGCAAAGCATATAAATTTGTTGAATTGAAAAATACCTTTGGTTTGCCAATAAGGGAAAAATGTAGTTCCTCTTCTTTCTTGACTTCTGGTAACAACTCTTTCCTAGTCATCATCAAAATATTGGATATGGAATATTTTGGGCTACTTCATCCTTCAAAGGTAGAAATACATGCTTTTTCCCATCCTTTTTCAAAGAATAAGTGTTTTTCCTTCTGTCATGAACAACCTTTATATCATATTCCCATGGTTTCCTTCCTAAGAGTATATGGAACACATCCATAGGCATTATATCACATAACACCACATCATTGTAAGTACCAATTTGAAACTCCACTTTGCACTTCTCATTCACTAAGAGATGATGTCCTTTATGAAACTATGACACTTTATAAGGAGTGGTATGTTTCATTCTCTTCAATCCCAACTTCCATACCATCCCAATGGAGACCAAATTATTTGTACTACCACTATCAATGATCACGTTGCAACACTTCCCTTATTACTTAGACTTAGTTCTGAACAAACTCTTCCTTTGTGTTGGTTCATGTACTTCCTTCTCTATTTTTACTAAAACTCTCTTCATGATAAGAGACTCTCCTTCCTCGAGATTGTTTTCCATCTCTGCTTTCTCATCGGACTCCTCTCAAGCCTTAGAAATATTTCCATTCCTATGATCTGTTGGTTTATTCTTTGGGAACTCCCATGACATGTGTCCAATTTCACCACATGTATAGCATTTCACTTCTCAATTTATTCCTCTTCCTCTAGCACCAAAGTTGCCTCCCCTAAATCCTCCTCTTTGGGGTGGTTGGATACTGGAACCTTCTACCTCATCCTTATAGGTATGGAAATTTCTTCCTCAGTTTGAATATAATTTCCCTCTTGCTTTACTTCTCCCTTGAATCTTCTGGTTCTGTTTTCTTAGCATCTTCAATTCCACCCTTGAGGCTTCTTGATAAGCATATTCAACGGTTCCTCAATTAAATAATCTAATCTCATATATGTCTCCTTGTATATGTCCATCTCTAATACTCATCCTAAAGAACTCTTATGTGTATTCTTTAACAGTCATACCTTTTTGTCTAAGATTCTACAGTTGTTTAATGAGAGTCAACCAATAAACCTTAGGCATAAATTGACTTTTAATTTTATCTAACATCTTATCCCACCAAATGGCTACATATCCTTTCAATATGGTCGCTACATATTTCACCTTCTTTTTACTTCAATTTTTTCAAAGTTAAAATAATTTTCTAAAGCATTGATCTAGTCCATGAGTTCTTCAACATTAAAATTACCTTCATACATGGGAGCTTCTACTTTAGGCTTGTTTCTATATTTTACCAGAATCCTCAATACCTTTACTTCTTCAATTGCCTCCTCTTACTCTTCTTCAGAGGATTCCTCTTCATCATTGGTATCTATACACCCTGGATTTTGTCTCTCCATATATTCCATCGTAGATTGGAGTTACCTCAATTCCCTTTGTGTGTCTGCATCTACAGCTTGTCTTCCTCAGCCACCTCCAACTAGAACTCCACATGCTCATCCTCTCCTTGGCGCCATCCTTCTCCTCGATCTAATACCAAAACTGATGCTTGGTCAAGATAGCTATCTTAGTTGGATCCGAATCAACTTCTCTAATGCTAATTAAAAAATACCTTTTTATTGTCGTCACTCTCTCAAGCAGATTCCAAAAAGAGGTATTAACCCTTTTTCATTGGAATTTTTCTTTTGCATGCTATTTCCAATCTCGTGCAACTTCGACTAGTGGAATACGATACCAGTCGTTGATATATTTGGCAATCGCTCACTTCCATTGATCTAAGATCAATGAGGGACATTCACTTTTGGAATTCTTCTCATCAACCCCTCAATTAACCTCCATGCACTTACCGAAATATTTCATGACTGTTCATCACCAACGTTGATTCCCACCGATTTATCGACCTACGATTTTGTTAAATTGATAAGTGAAATGATCAATTTCAAACACGTTGCATTTGAAGAATTCATCATACATTCGGCTTCTAGGGATCTCTAGTAGTCTCGCACAATTCACTCATATGCAGGGGATTTAAACATATTTCTGGTTATTGAAAGAAGAAAATGGATATTTGATCAAAACACAGAGTCTTAGAGCTATCTTATTCATTTCATCAAAAACCATTTGATCAATTACATTCGATAGTTAAATATAATTCTTCAAACCTGCCAGATCCGGATAACCAGGATTTGATCTCCTAAGATAGCAATTTCATAACAAAATTATCCTTGAGCAACCTCTTGCCAGATACGAGGATATCAATGGAAAATTACCATTATTACAACCAAACTAATCCTATCTATAAAACCAATTACAATTAATCAACAACTAACCCTAAACTTCAAGAAACTATTACATGGAAGCATAAAGATAGCATTGACTTCTCATTCATAAAACAAAGGACTTTGACTCGATGCTCCTGCATCATTAAACAATCACCTACATAAGAAAAAAGTAAGGCATGAAACTTTATGTATTTCAATTCCTATTTGGATAAGGAACTATCATTAGCGAGATTAATTAAAGTCGGATCTGCATCACATATCCCACACCATATTTCATTATAAATTAATGTGTTTTGCATATGACATTTTCAAGATTTGTAGTTCTTGTGTCCATCCAACTTGTCTGAATCAATAAAGACATTAATTAACTTCGACATGATTAATTTCCTTAAAGATTGGAATTTGCAAGCACTTGAAATATGAGACAACAAAAAAAATTATCAAGCATATGGTAGACTTTAATCACTAGATCACGAGCACAGATGGTTATCAATCTTTATTTAGGTAAATCACATGATAAAAAACATGAGATGTGTGGTTTTGTGAAGGTAACCGCTTGTAAATTCCCTCATTGTTACACTGCACTGAATCAAATCATTGTTTCAACAATTAACATAAATCATTGCATAGATCAACTCAAATCAATTTGTTGTCTCAACAATTTGTGGAGATCACTGTTCAATTTAACAATTTGTGCTAAAAATTATGACAATCATTGTCTCTAAGAAATATCAGATTCATCGTGACTAAGAGAGATCTTGTTCTATTTTTAGATCGATCACGACCAATATAGAGGCTTCTCTAATCAACAGAAAATACCAAATTTTTTTAGAGGCTTCTCTAAGCAACAACTTACAGGCAGTAAATGGTTGTACCACTAGTACACGGTGGGGTTGTTTGAGACATTTTTTTAATAACATTTTGTCTTAAATACTTATTTTAAATAGCTTTTGAATTTTTTATATCATTTAAGACAAATTTTAAAGACAAAATCAACATCTAGTTTTAGATATTTCTCTTAAATTGCTTTTCTTTATCTTTTAAAGACTGCTTTTATTTTTAGTTTTTGAAATTATTATTTTTGTATAGATTAAACTGATTTTATGAAGGAGGTAAAAGAATTTGGCGATTTTTCATGAATCATTTACTGAACCATGAGTGGGATGGCAAGACAACTCCATATGCCTACGAGACGGAAGGCCAGGATCTCTTTTAAACGACCACTTGTAGACGTCGATAACAAAGGTAGCTTTCAAGGACCAGTAGCGAGCTCCAACTACACTACTTCTTTGATCCATCTTTTGTTGGATTTGAAACTAGAAAAATTTATTTCAACACCTCGCATGAACTGGAAGGTCTTTCCCGAGCGAGGGTAAGGGAGTTTTAGCCAATAGAAAGACCCGAACCAACTCTCCTTTAGAACAGTTTTGGCTCATACATGAACCGATTGGTGCATTCATTAGTCTGAAGGTTATTGTGTTATACCTGTACGGACCCTAATTTGTATTGAGAAACCACACTACTAACTTCTATACATAAGAAAGGAAGAGATTAATCTCGACAGATTGATCCCAAATTCCAATTGCCAAGGGTACTTCTCAATGTTTGGGTAAGGTCGCTGCCAACAAATGGTAGGTAATTGGTATGCTTTATGGATTTTTGTGCCTTAAATGTGTGCCTTTTTAGATTTCCACAAGAAGAATACCACTAATTGTAAATGTGAAATTTTGTGTGAATGGCTTTTTCTAAGAATAGTCCTACCAATTGTAAATGTGAAATATTGTGTGAATGGCTTTTTCTAAGAATAGTCCTACCAATTGTAGCAACGTTTTTTTTGAAATTTTGTGTGAATGGTAGTTTTCTAAGAATAATACTATCAACTGTAGAAGCGTTTTCAATCAGAACTTTTGTGTGAATTGTTTCTTTCTAGTGACCTTCTTTGTCACTTTTTTTTTCTTTCAGTTACTTGTTTTGGTGATGGAGTGAAGATAGATCGTGTATTGGTAACAAGTTATACAACTTGATGAGAACCCGTCATTGTTCTCATTTTTGGGGGTCAATTTAATTAGTTGTTTTTGTCTCTGTTTCAAAAAGTTTGTATACTCGTAGCACCATTTTTTATTTCAAACCATTTTTTTGAGATTTTCAAACTTCTTGGTCATTAAAAAACTATAAAGTTTCGTTACAGGTACATTTTTTCAGATTTTACAAAAAAATATACATATAGTACCTAGTACAATGCAAAAACATATACATTTTTTATTTATTTTTAACATTTAGAAGCTAATAAGAATGAAAAATAGATACATTTTGGAAGTTTTTCCTTTAAACGTTCCTCTTAAATAACTCATTTTTTGTGCAAATTTGAAATAAAAAAGAGAAAATAAATACATTTCAAACCATTTTTAACCTATTTTCAGCTATTTTATGCGTAAAAATGATATTATTTAGCATTATTTTCCATAAAGTGATGATTCACATAAACTCAACAAAAAGTATACCATATAGTTGTAAATAACATATGAAAAAACATAATAGTTGTTTTGAAAATAAAATCTTAAAGTCAAAACATTACATAAATATCTTATTAGCTATTTTATGCATAAAAATGATATTATTTAGCATTATTTTCCATAAAGTGATGATTCACATAAACTCAACAAAAAGTATACCATATAGTTGTAAATAACATATGAAAAAACATAATAGTTGTTTTAAAAATAAAATCTTAAAGTCAAAACATTACATAAATATCTTATCAAAAACTTGTTAAGTTTGGAATTTTCCTCAACGATATGAAACTAATCAAGAATACGATGCATACTAAAATACCAATTTGAAATTCTCCTCTACGCATGAAACTAAGCAAGAATATCATGCAGACCAAAATATTCATCGAAATTGGCATTTTCTACAGCTTGGCTCTCTTCCCGGGCCTCATTGTTTTCTTTCATTGGTTCTTCTACTTCTGTGAAATGCCTAAAGTGATCATTTCCAAACATCCCTTTTAATGGTGGTTGAGTCTCTTTTGACATCTTCGCACAAGTGACTCATGAAATTCCCCTTCTTTCATATTAACTTTCTGCATTTCATCTGGGAGAACTTTAATATGATTAATTATTTGCTTGATATAATTGCACTGTAGTGGATCATTATCTATGGATATGCAATTTATTCATTTTTGTAAGGAGCATGTTATTGTTGTGCCTAATCACTGCATGCATAAGAAAATATCGTTAAATAGTATAATGAAACATAAATTTTAAAAATGTATAGTATAGATATAGAATAATGACATTAGTTTCATATGTAATATCATAAATACTACCTGATACTGAGAAAAAATCTAAAACCCAATATACCTCTTTTAAAAATGTATCTATGAGATAATTATCAATGCTTGTGGTTTATGGTAGATGTTTACATTCTCTCCTTTCAAATCTATTTCTTTGTATGTCAACTTCTTAACCACAACATTATAAGTCAATAGTTGACTATATTTTCCTTCACTCCTTTCATTGATTAAAAGAGATTCATAGGTCTCATATTTTTTCCAAGATGCAAGATGTATGATTTCAGTATCACTCATAAATGGATCATTGCTCGAGCTACGAATATTAGGTTTATGCTTGTAACGTAATTAAATAATAATCTAATTAACTTATAGAAAAATAAATTTCATTTCTAATTTCAAATTCTTAATAAAACACTACAATTATCTTACCAATACAGTTGCTTCCTTGAATTTTCTTTATCCTTGTAGGTTGTTAGCACTTCTCCTACTTGTACATCTAAATGGAAAACAAGAAATCTCCATAGAGGTGATGTTGTGACATTGATAAATCCCAAAACCACTTTATTGAATAATTGGTAAGTATAAGGCTTACAATTATAAGTAATGTTTTTGATATTGTTTCCATGAGGGATGTCTGCAATTACTAGGGAGTACACCTTCTTAGGAACAAGATTTGCAATGTTTGCACAATCACCAACAAACACTTTATATTGCACAGTGTACAGCCCATTCCAAACGTGATTATCAAGGGTATCATCAAGTTTAGCATTTGTAAGGTGTTACTGTCATAACCTCAAAATTTCATAAAAATTTAAAATTTTTATAGTAACATAAGTTGTCTGAATATGTAGTTTAGTAACTACTAGCAGTTAACGGAAAATAAAACAATTTAACAATTTATAATGATTAGTTTCAAAATACAGAAAACTAATACAACTTTAATTTTTATAAGTTATATAAAAATGACTTGCATTTAGATTGCTACTAGCTGTACTAATAATTTATTTTTGGCAAGTAGGTGAGAAACTATCGTTGAAATTTGGGGCTTGCTTAGCATTCTGCTAACTCAGATAGACTGCTGGTTCATACAGGTTCAACAGGTAAGCGAATGATCAACTAGGAGTTTAAATTTGTATGATATCGAAAAGTATTTCTTTAGCATGTTACGATGCTAGTAAATAAATTGATAATTATGAAGCAAAATTTTGATGAAGTAAAGTAAATTCCTTATTTGCTTTGGATTTATGATAGCATTTATTTTTATGCCATGATGAATTTTATCTTTAACATCATAAATGGAATTTACGATAATAAGTTCCTCCAAGGTTTCTTTTTGTCGTAAGATTATAATACTTAGTCCGTTATAGATTATTTTAGTGAGCATAGGACTCATGATCCTGACATATAAAATACTTTTATTGTATCATGATCTTACTACTATTGCCATGTTTAAAGACTTCAAGTGCACTACTCTTTAAGTATTACAGGATCCTATGTTTTTCTATGTAGAGTTTAGAATGAAAGATTAGTTACTTAAGAGGAACTCTTTCTAATGGTTAAGCATCAATATTCTGGAAGATTTCTTAGCATCAAGTCCCTCGGTTGAGAAGTTTAGAGCTCTTCAGTTTTGAAATAAATCATAGTGTTGTTATTTTAATACCCTCACTAACCTTTACTAGTCAAGTAACATTACCAATTTATTTGATTTGTTGTAATGATGATTATCATCTTACATAACTAGTTTACAAGCTGTAATCTTAAACTTCAGGAGATAACCATGATACAAAAGTTGTTGTAATAATACAATTAATGTATAATATTACAACACACGAAACTACTTGTATCCTAAGGTATTTTTGCTACCTAGTAACTACTATGGTGTAGATGAAACTATGGCAATAACATTATTTGCTTTTATATATAGTAGTTCCAAAGTATGGTTAATAAAATCGATGGCAAAGTTTGTATGATGTGCAAACTTAGATGTGACATACTAAGGTCGAAAGCATAAACTTCATTATGTGAAATGATAAGAACTATTACCATAAATTCAATTGCAATATTCTTATTATGGAAATGATATGAACTATTTAAATCATACCGTTGATAACAGAGTTAATTTGTCGAGCAAACATATGAACTTTATACTATAGTTGATGCATAGATTCCATTGTTGGCAATGATAGAAGTCCCTGTTATAATTGAATTACAATGATTTAATTCCTCCTCGGTGTATGTAGTGTTGACATTAGAAACGACCCTCACATGGTTAAATAATTTGGGAGGGCACGTGGTCTAATCTCCTCCATGCATTGGTGATTTAAAAGAAGTGAAAACCCTATTCCTTTGGCATTTGGATCCAAGGGTTTTGTTGGCCTGCAGGCTGCACTGTATGGTTCCTTGTAGCCATGAGAGGCTGTTCCTTCTCTGCTTGCTAGCTTCGTAGTCTGCATTCGTTGCTGAGTGGTTTTGATACCAAGACTTATAGTCTCGATTTCTCTTGGGAGTAAATATTATTGTGCGAGTGTTTTTTACTTACTTGCTTGGCTCGAAGCCTGTACATGGTTTTTAACTCTGTCATTGCTCGTTCCTTGCCATGGCATTGTGGAGTTTTGAATTCGTTTATTACTACCTCCACCACAGGGTCAGCATGAGGGTTTCCTTGCTTCTCTGTCTAGTTCACTTACATTGGTGACTGTTCCTTCTCGTCTCGGCTCTCTTCTTGCTCACAGGTAACATTTTAATTCTTATATTGAAATTTCTTTTTTCAATAAGGTTGTGGTTTAAATTTATGAACAGAATCTTAACCTATCATTCGGAACTGTGTTTCTTGTAGGTACCTGCAATGGCTCCATGCTTAAACGGAAATCAACCTCAAGCTTCGGTGAACTTCGTGGCTTCCAACCGGTAAGCCCCAGTTTCAATGTGGGTTCCCCCTACTTACAATAAGGGTTGTTGGATGAAGTTTAGAGTGGTTGGAATCATGGCTTCAGATTCTTTAATGGTTAAAATGTTTAGTTTGTTTATCTCTTTACTCAGTTTCTTAAGTGTAAACCATTGCGGTGCTCACTAGGTGACACAGGCCCTTGAACCGTGATGTGTAAGTAGTTTTGGTTAAACAAAAACTCAGCCTTATGGCTTACAGATGTGATATTGTTTTCAAGTTTATAAATCCACTTTTGTGCCAAAAATTATGTGATTGCTGTCTTATTTGCTTGGTTTTTCTTTTAGAATTCTTAAGAAGATGGAAACTTGTGAAAATAAATGGGGTTTTCCCTAACCTGTCAGTAATGAAATTACTGTTAAAAATAAAATATTTTTGTATATATTTAATTTTAAGATGGAGGATTGTGAACAGTCTAGTAGTATGGTTCGCAGGAATTTTATTTTTTTCTTTACACTTAATAATGTAACTGGTTATATTTTATTAAGGGAATTTTTATATATTTGTTTTGATAATAGAAAGGGTTTCGCCCCTTTGATTCTCATAGGCTATGAGACTGTCTGGATTTGGAATTTATAATGCATATGGTTATTATTCTTGGTTTACTTTATTTGTTATATATATATATATATATATATATACCTTCTATTTAATACTACTCTATAAATTATATTTTCTTTTAAGCTCTGTAAAGAAGATAATGTTGACTTCTAGTTCTCGTTTTTTTTAAGGGTTAATAGAAATACTGTAAAACCTGTAGTGTAAGAAATTTGGTTTCTACTTAAATTATGCTTGACTCTGTTAGTAGTAAATGGGATAATAGAAGATAAAATAATTTACAGTTGTACTTATGATATTAACTCTGTAGGATAATGAAAATATTCCAACAGTTTTTATTTCCAGGTTTTGTTAATAAAATAATATTTAGATTTTATTTCAGCATACTTAAAACTAGAATAATCTCGACTTTCAGTAAAAAAAAAATTGTAAACATAAAAGGATTAACAAGAATCCTTACTCTGGTTTTGTTAAGTTAATATTTAAAACTGTTTTTCTATTATATTTTAACATGCTTCATCAAATGTTAGTCATTCATTTTACTGTAATATTTTTTTGTTCCTGTCAGTATACTAATGCTGTAGAAATAATGTTTTTACCATTTTCTTATACCTGTGTTAGTTTAAGTAAAACAATAAGTGTAACAAATCATAACACTACTCTTTCATTGTATTCAAAAACATTGAAATAAAATATATTTCTATTTACATACAGATACAAGAGTCATATTTATTGTTTTCATCCCAATACAAGAATTATTTCATTTACTTAAACAATCTAATTGTGCTAGAGTACGACCTGAGATCAGGTGTGGAAAAACACAACTTAGAAATTTAATTTCTATCTACTTCAGTAAATACATATTCATTTCCATTTCTGCTATAATCTATAATTTTACTACATCTAACATTTCATAGTTACCTTTCATTCATAAACCCTAAACATTTAACATGCATGTAATAGATAAACTAAGATTTACTTAACTAAGACAATAAAAATAAAATAGAACCCGTTGAGGACAAGACGACAGCAGCTTAAGGAGGCCATTCCTCCCTACCAATCTCCTAGAGATCGCTCAAACAATGCTTCCTCAGGACCCCCGATCCTGTTCCTGGTCTTCTTGGTTGAGAACTGGGTGGAGAATGCAACTGTAAAAACCTTTGTCACCTAATTGGTTCAAAAACCTCAGTAATAAAAATCTGCTCTCAGCAGTATGATCTTCAGCTTAAAAGCTGCAACTAGATCAATCTCAGCAGTTATCCCCTCAAAAACTTTCCAGACTCCCCTCCATTGAATTTATCTTGAGTAAATTCATTCACCCTGAATGATAACTTCTCTAGAATGAGCAGCCTCAGCTCTCTTCAATGGAAAATTTTATAGAGATGCCTAGGTCTTTTGGGTCAGTTTTCATTAAATGAGCGACCTGCTCTGATTCCACTTTCATGGGGAATCATGACCACAAATATAGGGAAGTTTCCACCTGCAATAGTTGAAAGTGGTTTGAGGATGCTGCCACATGTCAGTTTTCCCTCCACCTAGTCTCCTCCACCAATTTGACCAGTAAACACTCTTTTAACAACTCTCCTAAGCTGTTGTCTCCTCATTTATTTATTGATAAATAAAATATTCTGAATTTACATTAAGTATTCTTGACCCCACTGGTCATCAATTACAACTTAGCATAAAATTTAACACAATGTTCCTCAAATAATATAAAATTGTTTTTCGCAAATTGGGGCATGTGACATACACACCCCCATAAATTATAACATCGTCCTCGATGTTATTTATTCCTCGTCCTCATAATTCCCCTGGAACAGAATTGGACATGCATCCCGTATATGACTTTTGAATTCCCAGGTGGCTTCCTTTGGACTAAGGTGCTTCCATTGCACCTTCACTTGACCAATGGTCCGGTTCTGAAGTGTGATCTCCCTCTGCTCGAGGATACAGTTCGGTTCCACCAGAAAATATCCTCTGGGTTCCTCCTATATATCATTCCAGTTAATAACATGAGTAGCATCATGTACATATTTCTTTAATACAGAAATGTGAAAAACATTGTGAACTCTTAAATTTGGTGGTAAGGCTAACTGATAGGCTACCTGTCCAATCCTGGACAGTATTTCAAAAGGACCACAATAACGAGGTGCTATTTTGGCACAACTACCCAACCTCAGAGAACTCTTTTTGGGTCTCACCTTGATGAAAACATGTTCACCTACCTGGAACTCTTTTGGAGTTATTTTAAGGTTTGCATGATTTTTTTGTCGATCTTGCGCAATTTTTAGATTACCTTGTACCTGCTTTACAATTTCTTCCATTTCTTTCAATGATTCAAGTCCTAATACTAACCTGTCCACCGGATTACTCAAAGAGATAGGAGTATTACATTTCCTTCCATACAAAATTTCGAAAGGACTATATCTAGCTGAAGCTTGATAATTATTATTGTAAGCAAATTCTACCAGGTGTAAATAATCCTCCCATTTACCTGGCTGATCCTTTACATACATTCTTAGTAAATCTTCTAGTATTTGATTTACTCTTTTAGTCTGTCCATCAGTTTGAGGATGGAACAAGGTACTAAAATTTAATGTAGTATTTAATCCTTTAAACAGAGATCTCCAAAAGTTACCTGTAAATTTAGGGTCTCGGTCTATAATTATAACCTTCAGTATTCCATGCAGTCAGAAAATTTGCTTTAAAAATATATCAGCTATGTTTGTAGCTTTATAAGTAGTTTTTACAGGTATACAATGGGACGCTTTACTCAATTTTCCAACCACTACCATTATGGAGTCATTTAAATTCTATTTTTTAGGTAGTCTAGTAACAAAATCAAGACTAATTATCTCCCATTTCCAGCTAGGAATGGGAAAAGGCTGAAGTAATCCAGCCGGATGTTGATGTTCAGTTTTTACTTGCTTACATTCAAACCATCTAGCAATATATTCTGCTAATTCAGTCTTCATGTTTGGTCAATAATATTCTTTTCTTAACATGGTTATAGGTTTTTGATAACCCGGATGGCCTAAGTAAGGAGTTTTATGGATTTCGTCTAAAATTAATAACTTAACTTTAGGTGAATTAGGTACATATATTCTATCTTTATACAGTAAAAATCCTTTTTCATTCAAGCTGTACCCTGTACTTAGACTTTCTATTGGATTTTCTTTTGCTTTTACTTGTAACTTTAGGTAATTTTCATCTTGTTCTAACCCTGCTTTAAGTTGTTCTTCCAAATATATTGTATAAGTACTGATAGATGCTGTAAAATTCAGCTTTGCATTCCTACTTAATGCATTAGAAACCTTATTTTCTTTCCCTTTTATGTGCTAAATTTCGAAATCATATTCACTTAGACAGGCTAGCCACCTAGCCTGTCTAGCATTCATGTTAGGTTGATCTAACATATATTTTAATCCCTTATTATCCGTCATTAAAATAAATTTTCTTCCAATTAAATGATGACACCACATCTTTAAAGCATGTATGACAACAACTAATTCCAAAGTCATACGTTGCATAATTCTTTTCATGAATTTTCAATTTCCTAAACTCATAAGCAATAACATGTCCTTCTTGAGTCAATACCCCGCCTAGATCGTCATTGCAGGCATCAGTACATACTATAAAATATTTATTTGGATCAGATATTCTTAAAATAGGTGCGCTAGTTAATAAGGTTTTTAACTTTTTAAAACTATCCTCACACTTCTAATTCCAATCAAATTTATTTCCCTTTTTTCTGCAAAGAGGTTATCGAATTTGCGATTCTCGAAAACCCTTCGATGAACCTCCGGTGATCCCCATGAATGATCGAACATCAGTTACATATTTAGGAGCTGGCCAATCTTTGATTTCATTTACCTTTTCAGGATCCACCGAAATTCCTTCTTTAGTCACTACATGACCTAAGTACTGGATCTTACCTTTAAAGAAGCCGCATTTACTAAGTTTTGCAAAGAGTTGATGATCTCGAAACTCTTGCAAGATAATTTTTAAATGTTATTTATGTTCTTCTTCAAATTTCAAATAAATTAATATGTCGTCTATAAACATGACCACAAATTTATCCAGATAATTATGCATCACATTATTCATTAGACACATAAAAATAGCTGGAGCGTTAGTAAGCCCAAATGGCATGATGACAAACTCGTAATGTCCATATCAAGTCCTAAAAGCTGTTTTAAAGATGTATTCATCTTTAATTCTAACTTGGTGATATCCAGACCGTAAATAAATTTTTGAGAATACTGTGGCTCCATGTAGTTGATCAAACAGATCATCTATGCAAGGTAGCGGATATCTGTTTTTGATAGTCATCTTATTTAATTGACGATAATCTATACAGATTCATAGAGTTCCGTCCTTTTTCTTAACAAAGATGACAAGTCACTACTACATTTCGACCAAAAATCTGACGGCCGTCATGTCGAATTTTCGACACTTCCCTGTCGCATGTACGACACTTTGGTTTTTTTTAAGCATCGAAAACTTGTCGTCGGTTATCCGACACCTAGGTAACCGTCGGTTAAGCGACACCTAAGTAACCGTCAGTTGAATGTACATCGTCGGTTATCCGACACTTATTAAGCGACGGTGACGAAAATTTTTAACAACATTTATACCTATATGCGTCACTTCACCGACGCCTCCCGGACATAGGCGTCGCTTAACCGACAGATCTAGGTGTCGCTTAAGCGACGGTATTGTATTTTTAAAATGCACAGGCGTCGCTTAACCGACACCTATAGGCGTCGGTTAAGCAGCGGCTGTGTATTTTTTTTTTTTAAATATTGTGAAAATATTATGAATCTCAAGAACACACCAAAAGGGAAGAAAATATATTGACTGTAAATATCCTATGACTTATACCAGCATACCTAGAGGAGGAACCAAGGGTCCTTGGACTTGAAAGAATACACAGAGGTATCACAGCTCTTTGCATTCCTAATGAAACAAATCCTTTGGCCAACAACTAAAAATGTATCTTTTCGCTCTAGGATTCAAGGAATGAAGAGATAGAGCTAACACTATTCTCAGAGATATACTTACAATGCAGCTTCCGAAGAATAAATAGGGATGGAGTTTGAAACTTTTTTGCAATTCTATAAGCCAGAAAGGAAAAAAAACCAACTGATTTGGATCCCCCTGTAATGCCCCCAACCAGATTTATACCAATTTCTGAGTCAACTGCCTGTACATTTTGGTGTGGGACTTTTGTCAAATAGTCTACTAGTCAAATCCGGTCTGCTCACTTGACAAACACTTTATATGGATAGCCAATGATTTACTGTAGCTTTCAGGTCAGTTTTAAGCTAGGTGTTGGTTGTATAGTTGAATAAGAATTTGGTTGTTTTATCTTTATAACATTCAACCCCAACTTGCTAAACATTTCATCATATCAAATAACACTTGACAGCATCATGACCTTAACTTAATGGGAATTGTGGCCAAAACCTTTAATAGCAGAAATATAACAGTCCTTTTTACAGAGTTCACATACAAGGAATTAATTCAAAATTTCAAACATTGCATAGTCGCTGAGCTGAGTTTGAACTTTGAACATGAATCTCAACACCTTCACACAGCAGATGTCTATCCTAGGACTGTAATGGTTTGGTTGTAACAAGGCCGAGGAAGAGTAACTGTATACTGAATGCGTTGTAAAGTTCTAAGCCAATAAGATGAGATATTCCCAGACTGCACTGAACTTATTTTGGCTTGGGTTGATTAATAGTTACTCTAGCTACTGGGTGAATCACTATTTAAGAAGGCATTGTTTGGACATAACTGGCTTTGGCATTTCATCAAACACTGCCATGTTGTATGAAGAATTTGAGGTTGGACATCAATTAGAGAACTATGACCCAGAGTTGTTATCTTTGTCAAGATTCTGTTAGAGAATGAGCTCTAAAATGGAGATCTTTTCTCCTTATCTCCATACTTTTGGGGTTCTCTTTAACCAGACCAGCTATCATATCCTTACTACTGCTTTAAAAACTGAACTTGGGCTTTGGTTTGTTGGAGAGAAGATTTAAAAACAGGAACAAGCTATTTAGAATCATGGGTATATCATGTGGTACAAAGTGTTGAAATTGAATACTTCATAAGTTTTAGCAGAATTCTGCGCCATAATGTTCATTTTGGCCATACAGGGGAGCTATCATAGCTGGTAAATATCATTCTAGATATACTCTCTCAGCTTCAAACATCATAAAAAGACCATAAAGTTTGACAGGCTATTTTGACAAGTCATTATTTCTGCTACACTTGCGATCTGAATGTTTCTAAAGGGTGCTGTTCTATTTGTGCCACAGGGGTCACAGAGTTGTTTACTCTCATTTAAGCCGTTTCTTTTATGATTGTGGTTGTTTACTCTCGTTTAAGCAGTAACTTCCCAGAGCCACTTCACAAGCTTTATTCGAGTTGTCAAAGAGTAAACAACATGTCCCTTGTTTATGCATGGAAGAATACATGAACAAGAGGATCATAGCAGTGAGATTACTACAGCACAATACGAAGAACTATAAACTCGAATGATTGAACAATCCCCAAAGTAAAAAAAACACGTTAAGAATCTTATTATCAAATAAATGTCTTAAAGCATGAAAGGATGAGTTGAGTTTATCCATGCATTCAATCTAGTATCTTCAGTTCATACTCCCTTAAGATCCTCTATATACTAAATGCTATCAAGTTGGATAGTTGTGTAGAGCTGTGACTGCCAATTACTGATCAAAAACTGGAATCACAATTAGTTTAGGTCTGGAACAACGATTAAAGTTGTGAACGAAAAGAGAAACTGCCAGACGGCATAACAAACTGTCAATGTATTTACTTCTATCGGGGAAAGTTGAGTAGTTAATCATAATGACAATGCACAAGTATGAACAGAAAGAGCAAAAGATGAAAATGATTACAATCTTTGTGGCTAACTCCTGTTCTATTTAAATAAGTAAATAGTTTGTAACTCATCTTTTAATACAAAGTATCAGCTTCACAGTTGGACAAGCTTAAACCACAATGAAAAAATCCGACGGTATATCACCCTTTCCAAACACAAGCCTCTTTACAGACTCTTGAATCGTACCCCAAGCAAGCCCTGCTCCTAGTCCTGCAAACCTGCAAAAACACTATGCTAAAAAGTTTCAAAGCAATAAGAATTATAATACTGATTTGAAGCAATTTTCAATAAATGCCAAATATGAGGTAAAATTATTGCATATAGAGAGTTGAGAGAAAAGAGCGTATACATACTTAGATGTGATTTTTAACCAGAAATATGATTTTGTTTAGAAAAATCAGAAGGACCAACATTTTGTTTTAAAGGTAGATTCCTTCAAAGTTGAAATACATAAAAGGTCATTCCGTATCCTAAATCATAAATAACCTGACCTACGAATTGGCCACATTGCCCAAAATTATAATTCCCCACATGGTAGACAGGTCGCAGAACAGTAAGGTTCATGTTATGACGTAACATTCTCAGGACAAGAAGCAATGATACTGAATCTCCTTACTATTACAATAGCTATTAATAAGACAAAAATACTTAAAAGGTAAAGTCTTTTCCTCCAAGATAAGGGATTGTCAGATGACAAAAGCACAATGAAATCATCTATTTCTGTTCTACCCAGTGCTTAATGAAGTAGAGTAAATAATGAAAAAAAAAACTTTCTGGGTTGTCTTTAAATGCCCAGAAACACTCCAAACTGCTCATATTTTCCTGCATTTTCTTGCTGGCTTGATCTCTCCTTCAGCAAATGTGACCACGTGTGACCGAGAGGACTCAAGCACAACACATCAAAACAACTATGGTATCCATAAAATCAAATATGGCATCATAATAGAGGTAGTTTGTGGGGATTTCTTCTTTTGCGGTGGATAAGGTAACTAGGATTTCTCATCTTCTGTTGTTATAGCTGATTTCCCAGCCCAGACAGTACTCTCCTCCAAGCATATTTTCTCCTTTCTTCTCTGGTGTTAGGGTTTTAGAGGTTAGAATCTTTGTTTTTAGGGCTCTTATAACTGTTGTTAGGGCTTGTTTGGGGTGTTTATTTAGGTCATTTTTTGCTGTTAATGTTTTTTCTGGCATTTGAAGGCTATTAGTGTTCATACAAGCCCTAAAGCAGAGCAAAACACTCTTGGGAAAATCTATAAAACAACAAACCCAATCAGCCACACACTTTTAAAATTGCTATAAAGTATAAACCCTAACAGCAGCAAAAAATGAAGCCAAAACCTTGAAAATGTTGAGGCAGAAGGACTTTGCATCAGCTTATTGTGAAAAGATTCCCAGAAAACTGAACCTGAAGTGTAAATTTTGTCTTACTAAGTATAGTGGTGGCAGAAACATATTCAAATACCACCTTGCTCAAACTCCTGAGAATGACATTAATCCCTGCATTGGTGTTGCCAAGATATTAAGCATCAAGCAAATTTGGTCCCTGAAAACCTTGATAAGGTTAAATCCAAGAAAACAAAAATAAACAAAGAAATGGCAGCAATCACAGCTGCATAAAATTCTTCTAATACCCCCTGACACCCTCATCTATAGAATCCACAATGCTAAACCCAAGTTTTACAGTTACAAACACCCCACGGGCTCAAAATCAAAGACAAAATGAAACGTCACCTCCTAATCCTACAAATCTCAGTTGCGGGATGGCTAGTAGTCCTTATAATTATCTGGATTCTCCATCTCCCTAAAATATCAATCAGTGCCTTACCTAGTCATTCAAATTTTAAAAAACTAAAGTCACTCAGGAACATATAACAAATGAAGCAAGACTACACAGTCATCAGTAGGTGGGGATGGCAATTGGTCTGGAACCTAGAGAAAGAGTTAAAAAAACATTTTAACCATCCATCCTCATCAAAACCAATGGCCGCAGCCATCAAATGAAAGAAAGAAAAAGATTTGGAGTGAAACAAACAAGAAGCACGGTCCTCTTGAGGTCACAGGAGAATTCAACCCCAACACTCCCAAGATTGGAAAAATCATTACAGCTACGATGCAATTGTTGACAGAAATCAAGAAGCTTACGATCGCCACCACACTAATCTATAGGGAATCGAGTTGAGGAATTTAAGAGGATGGGTGCAGAGGCTGGAACAATTTGGTGAGGGGTAGCAAAGATATAATCAATCTTCATGGACCAAAATCAACTCGAGGTAAAAGAAGTGTGTTCAGAGTTGCAATATATTCATAATGGGCAATAAGGGTTGCAATTGCTGGAGTTGTTGAGAAAAATTCTGATAGCCTAAAGGATTTAGGAGAAAGAATCAGTATGCTGAACAGAATAATGCAAACAGAAGATAGATGAGGACAATTAGAAATGGGAATTAATGTTTGGGAGGATGAAAGATATGATCAAAGAAACAAGGAAGGTCATGGCCATAGAAAGGTGGAGGAAGCTGAGCCAAAGACAGGTTCTCCACATATTTTAGCATATCCTGACCAAATAGGAAGTGAACCACCTGCTCAGCTTTAGTAGGAAGGTAGTGGAACCTGTTACTTCCCATTTTGCATGGGTGTCCACTTATGATCTTCACCACAATTTCAGTAAAGGATGACATGTTCATTTGATGATGCCTTGGATCATCGATAAATGTGTATATTGGTGGCTTGATGGTGTTTCACACATGGTATTCCTTATCTCCATGGATGTTTGGTAGCACTCCCCTTTTGCATATGGTATACATTTTGTGGGGCAGAGGAAGAAAAATAAGGCCTTAAAGTGACTGTTCGATTTCTCTTGTAGCAGCGGCATCATTCCTCAAGCCTAATTTTGTATCCTTGGATGGATTTTCACCCTAATACAAAGTCTATAAAAGGCATACATTGGAAGGTTAATTCTAGAACAGTGTTTTG
>LPNX010879639.1:7520-57947 GCA_001517045.1 Pseudotsuga menziesii | reverse complement strand
GCCATTTTGTCCATAAAATGAAGAAAAATACACTGAAAGATGGTCTAGACGCAAAAAAGGATGCAAAAAGAGATGCTAAATCCAGTTTTTGTTGTAGTGTTTGGAAGATTACTTTGTTTCCACTGTTAATTTCCAGTGTAGGGCGCTTTCACAATCCATTTGTCCTTGTTGATGTCATAATATAATCTACCAAATATTTCCCAATGTGGGTGAAGAAAGTGTGATCTCATTCTCACTTCCATCTATGCACCTCATTGCATATAACCAAGTTGTGATTATTCCATAAGTTCGATATTTCATCCCCAAAGTGAGTTATATATGTGTCCCCATCTACTAAATGTATTTTGCATATTAGGTGGTCTCTTTCCACATAATGTAGTAATTGCAAGTTCCTTCTTCTTCTATTGAAATATCCATGAGTGGGTTAGTTCCTTATTATTGAAGTTATCTATGTTATCGGTGAGTTGTTGGTTTGCTTCTTTACTATTTAGTTTGTATTTCCTATATAAATATGATTATTGCAGGGCATAGTGGCATGGTGCTATAAAGGTGTCATTGTGTTTTGGTTGGACTTACAGTGTAACACACCTCCTGTCATACTAGACCTCACAATTTGTTTATATCAATATTATATGCATATTTGTTACATGCTTAAATATGACAAGTTCATATTAAAATGCATATTATCATAAAAAGTGGAAGTTTAACTAATTCATAAGACCAATATACTCTTATACAAATGTATAATAACAAAATCAATAATAGTAAAATATTGAGAAATTCTCATGCTACTATGTTTGTATGCACTTACGAAACATAAGTTAACCTTAGCTTTATTGTTAAGACAATATGTCGGTGTACCCCTTTTATTTTATTCTTACTACACAGTAGAGATTTCCTTAAGTTTCATGGGGATTTTAACTTACCTATAAATCATTAGGTTAAAACATGTAAATAATTAATCCACTATTTTTAACATAAATGTCATAATATTTTAACTAAGAAATAATTTCTCGACCATATCAAATTATCTTTTTAATATAAATGCCATAATATTTTAACTAAGAAATAATTTTTGACCATATTAAATTATGGCTTAAAAAGCAATATTTTCAAACTCTTATGTATAAGACTTTATTCCTGGGAACTCCTACACTTTATCTTGAGATGTGACGAAGTGAGATGCGACTAGGAATATAAAATTATGCCAAACTTCTCCTTAAGACAAGGAAATTTAATAAGTGAACCTCAACGAGTGAACTTAGACACAACCATATAAATTATTCCAAACATTCCTTAAAACTAGGAAATTCAATAAATGAACTCCTACAAGTGAACTATGACACAAGGACATAAAAAAACGCTCACTATTTCTCAAATAAACATTATTCATTTTATTAAGTCATATAGTCATTTTGACAAGGACTTCACCCTTAAAACTTACTGCTTGGTATTGGGACAAGTGAGGTTTCCAAAATCTGAAAAGGAAAAAAATAATTAATAATTTATTTATTTTCACTTTTTAAAATTCATGTAAGACAAAAGACATATAATTTTAACAATTTCACCCATGGAATTTAACATGCAAATCCTACCATACAAAACCTTTCATTAGTTTGTCCCAAAACTTGAACTTTGACTTGAACACTAGAAAATATTTTAACTTAACAATTACGGACCATGGTTTTCTAAAGCCACAATACCTCTAAATGAAAAATACCTAAAAATGGGCCTTGGCACAAAGTAAGGCTTATAACTATTTAATAAACAAAATTAGAACATTGTATTTTATTATATTTTCGAGCTTCAACATAAAACCTTCAACACAAACATTAACTTTCTTTAAATAACCCAAAGTAGGTTTTCGATTCAGCCATTAGGCATAATATGTCGAGCATGTATGACAAAAACATCTACACTTTATTAAATAATCACTGGGTCAAACATATCTTTGATACACACATCCAATCTTTATTAAATAAATAATGGGTCGAACATATATTCGACACGCCCATCCAAATTTTATTAAATGATTAATAGGTCAAATATATGCGGCACAAACATCCAAACTTTATTAAATAAATAATGGGTTGAACATCTCACCGGCATACACATCCAAACGTTATTAAGTAATTAATAAGTCGATTATGTCTATGATACAAACATTTTGTTTAATTCTTAGGAGATATTATTTTCCAAATGAAACAACTTCAACATACGATTTCAATCCCGGGAATTAACATTATCCACATGGAATGAATTTAAGCCTGAATTGGATAAACAGTCACATTCATAAAATTTTGAATAATTACTCCATAATTCAACTTGCACATATTTCATACCCATGAATTAATCAAAATAAATCATGAATTTAAACCTTGGATCTAAACTTAGTAAATTTAACAAGGAAATCTTTCAAAACTTTTATCAGTTGTTAATTATTTACCATTTTAGAAATTAAAACACCATTTCCAGGAAAATACACTTATCCGCGAAATAAATGAAATGGGCAACTGGTTCATGGCATCCACGCTCCACTCGACCTTAGGAAATTCTGCTCATTTTTCTCTCAAAATAACTCCACCCCCTAGTTGAGACTCATGCATTCACCATATATTCTCATCAATCCCAGGTGTCTCTAGGATTTCCTCACTTGGAAACAAGATTTATTGGTTTATTACCAAATCCATGCCAAATGTGAATTCCTTCCTTTAGCTTAATTCTAGCTAACACCACAGTGAAAACCATCACTGCATTGGTGCTTAGAATTCCACCAAAAGAATTTCTTACACCATTTTCATATCGTTGGTGCAACTAGAGGCAAAAACCAAGAAAATTTATCAACCAAAAAGGTAACAGAACAGGTTTCGGATTACAGGTTCACTAAACAAACCCAACTACCACAATCTGGTCAAATTTGACACTTCCCTCTGGAACTGGACTTGTTTCTCTATCCTCCAACGATTCCAATTGATGATGAATTTTTTGTCCAAACACAATTCTACTCAATACTACAACATTCCCATGCCGCACATTGCATTTTCTTCTTTACTTCTTTCACGTTCTCTTTGTCTCTCTGTCTCTACTCTTTTTCCTCTCCTTCCTCTGCTTTGTTTTTTCCTACATTCTTAGTCCTCCTTTTCTCGAGGTTCCCCCAACCTTGCATGTCCTTTTGCAACACTTGTCCAATTTTTCCATTAACTTCTTAACCCCCTTTTTATATTCAAAAACAGGTTTAAGGAATTAATTGGGGAAAGTATGGGTTTAATAAATTTATAAGGTAAGAATAGTTAAATAGGGTCATACTTATATTTTGGGATATATGTAACCACCCCCTCACTAACCTAGGTGAATACAAAAGTCCTCGTTCATTTAGAGTGTTGGCTCTTCCACTACCAACTTAAATTTAATATTAAAAAAAACAATTACAACATGATTTCATCATTAGAGGAACTCATAGTCTTTTACAAAATTACATTAACAAAACAATGGGGTTTCAAACTAGGGGTGTTACATACAACCATATACATTGATTGTAGGAGTCCATTTTTCTCATACAAATGTTGTTGCTTGCATAATATTTCACAAAGTATGGAACCATCCATGTCACTTATGGTTTCCTAACATTTTATCCTAGATGAATTATTTTGGTACCCAACTATGTATGAAATTATCCAAAATTCATTGTCATGAGTCTATACTAAGATATTTTGGCCTTTCCCTCATGTTATCGATGTTATACACTGACCTCAATCTTTTCCATCGGTAACCTCAATTGTTCCATAATACCCTTTTCAAATTTTCTTGGATCATGTTGGCCAAAGAACCTATTTCTTGGTTGCATTTCAAAAACTTTTCAATCTTGGTTCAAGTATTCCAAAGTATTTCTTTCTTCCCCTATTTCCTTGCCTCTTTCACTATTTTCCCTTTCTTACATTTATTTTATTGGGAGGGTGTCAAATCCTCATCCAAAAACCACTTCATTCCATTGAGGTGATTTCTTCCTCAAAGGATATATGTTTTTTAAAAGTTATTCTATCATATGAATTTTAGAGGAAATTTTTTATTGCATTCTTCATTTCTCTTGTCACTTTCAACATTACTGATTTGAGTTGTCCTATCCCCTTCATTTATTCTGTAAGAATTTTCAAATGAGTTTGTAAGTGTCTTTATTTCTTCCCTCATTGCAGATCCCTTTGATGTTGACATTTGATGGACTCAATTATTTGGTAGTCCGAAATGTTGGTTTCAAAAATAGAACATGGGGCTCCTTCTTCACAAATTTGTGAGAATGTTTTACCTTTACTATTCTTCTACTATAATGATATTCACTTCCTTCATGATGATTATTCTATTTTCCCTATGATATTTAGTGAGTGTCCTGCCACTTGTGCATATCTTTTTCTATTTTTTTTTTTTATCTTCATTTATGCCCCCCTTTTTATCACTTTCTATAACATAATGTGTCTCCTCTAAAACATATGTTTTGGCTTATTTCATATTTCTTATATATTTTTTGTTTTCTCTCATTGTCTCTTCTAGTTGTTCTTGGTGTTTTGCTAGACTCTGATTTGCTTCCTTTGTGACCTTCTCAAGGTGACTTTCTATCATGTTGAGGACTTCTTGCTTGTCATGTTTTTTGGATCTGAGGTGTTTATTGTTTATCTCTATCTTTTCGAATCTGGGTTGAAGAATTTGTCTTGATTTTATATTCATGTGATTGATTCTTTAGCCATTTCCTTTGGCCTTTTTTTTATCGACCCATAATGCCACTGCACTTGTGTCAAACTCTTGATCTAGGGTTTGAATGATCTATTTTTTTCTTTCATCATATGAATAGAGGTTTTGGATATCTAATTATTCCTTCCCCAATCTAACTAATAGGCTTCATAATGTTTCTACGTATTTATCTCATCTACATGAGACTTCAAAGCTTAGCAAACACTGGTTCAAAAAAAAAACTAGAACCTTTGCATACTCCTCTTTTTTACTTGCTAACTATTTATTCATGATTCATCCCTTTGTTCCATTCCAGTGGTCATTTGGGGAGTTTCAGGAGAAACAATGGTAGATCCCAAGGAGAAAGTGTGCTCTTCATTGTTGGAAAATCCCAAATGTAATCAACAACATTAAAAACTCTACATCCTTATTTTTTCCCTTTTTAACTCTCGATTTATAAAATCATCCCCTTGTTTGGTTGTGTCTATTTGAAGAGATTGAAGTGAAACATTGGTAGATCCCAAGGAAAAAGTATATTCTTTTATGTTGGAAAATCCCAAATGTAATTGAGAAAAAAGGAACCTATGCATCCTCTTTTTTTCCCATGCTAATTCTTGACTTGTAAATTCATTCCCTTGTTAAATTTTAAAAGGCCCTTTGGAGAGATCGAGGTAAAACATCCAAGTATACAGAATTCTCTTCATTATTGGTAGATCCCAAATGTAACTGTCAAAACTAAATCTTTTACATCCTCCTTTTTTTCTTTTGTTAATTTTGATCTCAAAATTTATCCACTTGTTTGGTTTCAATGGTCGTTTGGAGAGATTGAGGTGAAACATTTGAAAAACCTTGGAAGGAGAAAGTGTGATCTGCATTATTGGTAGATCCAACATCTAACCAACAAAATTGGAACCTTCGCATCATTTTTTTCCTTGTTAACTATTTATTGAATTCACCCCATATTTTAGTTTCAATAACCATTTGAGAGATTGAGGTGAAACATCGGTAGATCCAAATGAGATGGTGTGGTATTTATTGTTGGAAGATCACAATTGTCCATGCTTTGGTTCCATAATTTGATTCCCTATGGAATTCTCATGTTTTCCATGTATTTGGTTGTCATTGGCATTAATCTCTCAGGGATTATCAATATTAATATATCCATTTCCAAGGTGCCCCAAAGGTCTAGTCTAGACATTCGGTTTGCTAGTTTTAAATCTAGAGCACTCATTGAAGATTTAGTTAACTACTAATGGCGATGTTGAGATTGGAATAATGCGACATTGGAAACCTCATGCAAGTTAAAACATTTTTTTCCTGTAGGGTTTTCCATTATTTACTTTTCATAGAGGAAAATGCATATTACTCATCAATGTCATTCAAATGAACTTTGCGACATATTTGTCTCTTGGAAATGGCATTTGGTTGTTGAATATTCATGGCAAAATTTCTCAAAAATCCCTACCCACTCTTTAAAAAAATTCATTTATGCTTAGGGACATAAATATATAGACATATAGTGGTGGGAAGGGGCCTACATGGAGACAAGAAAATGAAGGGTGGAAACCAAAAGGAAAAATAAATCTATGGCTAGGGTTGCATTTCCATTGCCTATAAACCAAAAACAATAAAAATTATGGTCAAAATAATTAGTATTTTCTGAGGGGTTCCAACATAGAGCTTTGCAAAATAAAGAGGGGTTCCAAGAGTTGCACCAGAGGATATTGGGATTTCAAATGTAATATTAGGATAGTGGTTAATTCCAATAGAGGCAAAGTAATAACCCAAATGTCATAATTCTAGTGTAGAATATAGTAACTTATGCTAGGGATTTGAGGCTTATGAGCACTTTGTATGGCTTAGTGCTTGCTCGAGAAGTTATTATAGAGAGGACTATGCATGGAATGGAAGGGGATCAAATTAATTTCCTTTTTCAAGCTATTTCCTTAATGAAAGACTACAAGAAGCATAATTAATACCGACTGAAATAAATTATATTTCCCCTTTTTAAACCATTTATCTAAGATATCTAGGGAAATTTTCAAGTCTTTTTACGCAAAAAAACCTCAATCCATGTAAAAGAGACCTTGGGTGGACTGCAAATAGTTGGTGTGGAAATATGGAATATAAAAGATAGAATGGTTGGGTAGTAATGAGTTTTCTTGGGTGGATAACATGAGACAATGTTTGGGGAATATATGACTTGTTCAAATGTGATCACCTACTTATGTGTTAATTTGATTTAATAGAGATATCTCAAATTGCCTAATAAGGAATGAACATTGATTGGGTTTGATTTGATCACTCCGCTACACATCTATATATATATAACAAAATATGGTCAACTTTGATCACTTGTCAAAACACCAATATATGCATACTTATCTCTTTGTTGAGGCATGGAAATGGTTAGTGAAGGCATGACTTGGTTAAAGTTGATCACCTAGTGAGTTGAGACTTGATTTGATTCTATAGAGCTTTGAAATAAACAATGACTTTGTTAGATTTGATCACCCAAATACAAATATAATCAGAATTGATAAAATTTCATCATTCTCCACACATCTATATATTTAAAATGATGTTTTTGTTAAAGCATGACTAAGAAGTGATGACTTTGATTGGGTGGGTACCACAAGATAATGATTGGTGAAGAGATGTCTTGGTCAAACTTAATTACTTAGTTAGTTAAGGGTTGAGGCATGGCAATGGTTAGTGAAGGCATGACTTGGTTAAAGTTGATCACCTAGTGAGTTGAGACTTGATTTGATTCTATAGAGCTTTGAAATAAACAATGACTTTGTTAGATTTGATCACCCAAATACAAATAAAATCAGAATTGATAAAATTTCATCATTCTCCACACATCTATATATTTAAAATGATCTTTTTATTAAAGCATGACTAAAAAGTGATGACTTTGATTGGGTGGCTACCATAAAGATAATGATTGGTGAAGAGATGTCTTGGTCAAACTTGATGACTTAGTTAGTTAAGGGTTGATTTCATTTAATAAAGTTGTCCTTGGTTTTCCAAGGGCCTAATCATAAAGGAGCTTGAATTGCATTAAGAACAAGCCGGTCATCCGTGTACGATTAATTCCTTGAATAGGGGAGCGATATTGCATGGTACTTGAGAATTGACGTGGGGGCATCTAAGACCATTGTGGTCATCATAGCATGGGAGAACATTTCACCTATTGTTCTTCCAAGTTCCGGAAGAGAAAAACCATAACGTCTATATGTTGGATAATACCCAATCCGGGGAAATTCCATATGAATATGTATAAGGAGGCTTGTCCATTTAAACACCAATCCACGAGGCTTGTCCATTTAAACACCAATCCACGCACATATAAAATTTATTTTTCTAATAAAGTTGCTTTAACCTTTATTTTGTATATTATGTTTTTATTTTTATAATAAAGTTGTTTTAAGTTTTATTATGTTTTTATTTTTAATATTTGATTTAAAAGTATACCATCTGCAAAAAATAGTGAAACATTTTTTAAACTTCCCTATATGATTAGAAGAAAAAAATACAAATGTTATAAATTTCATCCTTTTTAATATCATATTGGGTAGATTTAAATTACTATAAACATTATAAAAAAAAGTTACACATCACGTTTATATAAAAAAGTTACACATCTTTCTGATAATTGATTGTAGAATACACCTTACTTTTCTCGATATAATGTATATATTTTATACTTAATTGTAAATTGACCTTTAATGTCAATATAACAAGTACTTTATTATGATTGAATTAAAAAATAAAACTCATAGTGAAAACAAGACATTTCAAATAAAATAAAATATTGAAATCCAACGACAACGACGACGGCGGCTGCGGCCACGAGTCTATTAGACCCAAAGAAACACATTATTTAGTTTGTTTTAAAAATGTATTTCTATGCTCAAAGAGATGATGATGATGATGCTTTGGTCTGTTAGATCCAAAGAAACACATTATTTAGTTTGTTTTAAAAATGTATTTCTATGCTCAAAGAGATGATGATGATGATGCTTTGGTCTGTTAGATCCAAAGAAACACATTATTTAGTTTGTTTTAAAAATGTATTTCTATGCTCAAAGAGCTTAGAGAGAAGCATCTCGAGCTTACAATACTGACAACAACTAATTCAAAATAACTCCACTTTTTTCTTAAAAAATTTATTATGATGATTAAATATCTGCCCCACCCCACAGAATGATTAATGACCAAAATTAACTAGGTGGTCTAAACATTATATGATTTGAATATTTTTTTATCATATTTTTCTAATTATTTTTGTCCGAAATTTCATTTAAATTTTAAAAGGCTTATTGGAAATGAAATATCAATTGTTGAGATTGCACAATCCAGGTGAAATGAGGGTATTTGGGGGTATTGCGACTATTTATGCATTCAAAAATGAAATTTCATTAACGAAAAATTACAACTTGACAAAAGATTATATAGTTGGATTACAATGATGATAATTAGAAAAGGTTGAAACCATATAACATTAGAATAATCCAAAATTAATTGGTAATTCATGTTAGGGTCCTACTATCACCCTCCTTTAGTAGTTAGTCATGCATTGCATGCATCCATCTCTTGGGAATAAGGCCAAGTAGCTAGGACCCAACAATCAATGTAAAACGTGGCTCTCTATTAATTAAGACCCACTAGGAAATCGATACTTATTATTTATTTGACCTGTCAAGTAGTTAGGGTTTTGGATATGGGAAGCCTATTTAAAGAGCTACAACACTATGAATGCTTTGTCGAGAATTATTATAACAGAGCTCTGCACAAGTGAAATTTCATCCTACGTCAAGAGGCCTATGAACATTGCTTCCCGAAGTTATTCTCATAATACAAAATTTATTTCCTACAATATTTATCTTTCCATTGGCTAAATGTTCCTTATCTCTGCTTTATAAATTCTTGTTTATTGAATCTTAACGTCTATATATCATGTGTTGTTTTAAGTTTCATCGCTAAAGAACACCACAAGTGGTATCAGAGACATGTTATTGATCCAACACACCTATAATATTTCATATCATTTTTTTTAGGTTAGATATGTGTTCCAACATCTTTAAATAATTGTAAAGATATGTCGTTCAATGGGTAAACCTATGGTAGAGAAAAAATACATGCAATGAATATAATTGGTATTTTTTCATGTTGTTCCCTTGATTAGTACAATTATTGGACATTGTTATAACTCCTATTGGTACCCCTTTAAGAAGTAACACATTAAAAAACACCTACACACAAAATCACTTGCATGTACCCTCAAGTATATTAGAAGTCCCCTAGGACACATCAAACCATCTTATTGACCATATTGTTGATATTGTGGCATTGAAAACAACACTCAATAAGATAATCTCATGTAATCGGGAACTTGGGTAGTAGGGCTAAGGGAATAGTTGAGCCTCCTTAGTTAGCACCATTGGAGATTAGGCCTAGTACTATTTTTGGACCCCACACATATATTAGAGAGCTATAACACATGACAATCCCTTGTCTTGAAGACCCTGGAAACCCTTATCTCTATAATTGCCACTGAAAATTATTCATTCTATCAAAGCAATCAAGCAATGCTTATATTCTCTAGGGGAAACCAAGTGAAATTCCTACATCTTTGCATCTTGCAGGAATTTAGGAATTTTGTCAATGCAATAACATTGAACCAAGACTAATAGTCCCACATAAGTAAAATTATTAGGGGTCTCGTAAACCATTATTTGTGACCTATCTCAAAAGAATGATTGCATTGTGTTAATCATTTTGATGTATATCACTAACAAACCTTTTTGGTCGTCTTGGAAAACCTCACTTGTGACCTCTCAATAGATTCCTTACTTCATGTCGATAATCTTGATATACATTTTTATACCCCCTTTTTTTTGGACCTATCATTTATATCTCTTTATCGCCATAGTACACACCTACAACCAAATAAAATGGGGAAACTAGGGTAATTAGAGTGACTTGGAGGCAATGACCTAAAATCTACCACAAGCCAACATGGACACCATACTAGCCATGTTTTAGTCCTTAAAAGAATTTAGTGTAAAAGCTCACCAATGAAAATATTAATGACTAGATAAGGATGGATGATCTAGCTCACCATGTTGGATATGTTCATAAATGTTAAGATCCCACCTATGAAGCCTTAGGAAACAAAGAAATTGTTTCCCACACTATGTTCTCGAGTCTATAACTATGATGAAAAACATTTCAAAGGAAATAGATGAAAATAACAAATTTATTCCAGATCAAGGTATCCCCTCAAGATACCCACTCAAGATACCCCCAAGGATGGCACCAGGGAAAATCCACCTGAAACATAACTGGATGATACTATTCCCCCCCTAAAATATGCTCATGATATGCCAATTCTTGAGGAGAGACCCAAAATTCCACTCCATGGTGTAAAATAATTTTCCACACCTTAGAGATTGAAATTGATTGGCTACATCAAGCACAAAAAATTCATCATTTTAATTGCCGTTTCTAGCATGCATAATTTCTTTCATTAGTGAGTGGTGGAGAAACCATTCTTATACCCACCCCATCTCCAATTTCCAAATTATGATAACTAGTGGTGGTACGAAGAAATGTGGTTTTCGTTGAAAGAATGTAAAACTCCAAATGGGTGACTTACCATCTCATGTTTTCCATTAACATGGGTGGTTGTGATATAGTTTTGGGGTTCGAATGGATCTAAAAATTGGGACATGTCATTATGGAATTTAAAGAGCTCTCTCTTAGATTTACTCAAGATAGGAACACACATCAACTCCAAGGAATTACACTTGGTTCTTCTAATATTATATCATCCCACCATAAGGAGAAATTATTGAAGAAATTCCACTCAAGTGCCATTTCTTAGTTCTATGCAATCCAAGTCATGGAAACAAACATGCCAAATATTCACCCTATATAGCAACAAGTTCTATCGCAGTATCGACAATTTTTTTAAGCACCCAAGGATTTAGCTCCATCTTATGGAGAACTTGACGATGGAATTCATTTAATCCCATGGATTCAACCTTTCAATGTTTTCCCTTATCACCATCCTTTTGGGTAAAAGAATGAAAATTAGAAAATAATTCAATAATTATTGTCGATGGGGTCTCATTCAATCTAGAATAAGCCCTTATTCTTCACTAGTTGTTATGATCCTCAAAAAGGAAGGATTTGGCACATGTTTCATGATTTTCAAGCCCTAAATATTATAACTATCAAAGATAAATTCCCCATTCTTTTCATTGATGATGTATTCTATGAATTACCTGGTGCCCAATTATTCACTAAACTCAACCTTCACTCGAGGTACCATCTGTAATGTCCCTTTTTAAAATTTTATTAAATGGCCAATTCTTTCACTTTTTCCCAATTTTGGCATTAACTAGTTTTGATGTCTAGACCTCCAAATTGGCCCAAATGCTCCCAAATTTTCTATGAAGGTACATGAATGATATTATAAATTAAACATGATGTTAATATATGGTTAATGACACCCCAATTACTTCTTCAAACTTGTTTAATGTTCTGTTCGAAGTAGGATTCTTTACTAGCAAATTGGGGCTCCAATTCCCCTTGGGTAATTGCCGAAAATGGCTTCACAGCTGATCTCAAAGTCACTTGAATTTATTAACAGGGAATGGGGATGTGTAAGGGACATTTTAAAAGTCTCATATGAATCATGGTTCAGTTTATACAGGCTGTTATGACTCTTTCCAAAGAACTCCCAAGTCACAATTTTGACCCTTGGGGAAAATGCACCAAATCTTCTCCCAATGGAACAAAAATGAATAAAATGGATTCCAATGCTTAAGTAATTAACACTAGAATTGAAATACACATTAATTACAGTCTCTCCATCATAAATTTATCAAAAATGCATTCCTCCATTCGAAATAATAAGCATTACCATGGCATATATCAAAATAGAGTGGAAATGGTCATTGTTTGCTCATTAAAAGTCATTTTGACATAAAAATATTGGGAATTTCGACTTCAAATTTACTGAGCATGAATAAAATATAATATTTAACTGATTACAATCATAAATGGACAATGAAAGTCTCACCAATTCGAAATCATCAGCATTACAATGGTTCACAACAAGATAATGGGGAAATGACACTATTTCTTGATTGTTCAACATTTTTACATGAATTCTTTTGAGTATTTAGACCCGAGAGTCTTATAAATGTGAAATACAGAGCATATACATCAGAGCATAATATAATTGGAATTATAATCTTCCCCAAAGAGATCAATAGCTCACCCAAAGCGCAATCCCTCCATTGTCATGAATACGGTGTGAAAACTAGAAATAGTTGAGAGAGAGTGCTGCAATAGGAGAATACACATGATTTCCTATAGATTACACCTGAAAATAAGACTCCATTAAATATCCATGAAATACCTGAGTGTTCTCTCCAAACACCATCTTGGATGGGAATCTTTCACCCTCGAAATGGGCTAAGGCAAGAAAACTAGTCATCCACTAGCTCTCACAATTCACAAATGACAATTTATCAAATGATAAAAATCAATTCTCTTTTTTGATTACTCTATTTTATAAACTTCCCTAGCCTTCTAAGATTCCCAATCCATCCAAAAAATCAATCCAAGTCGAATTAGGATGTGTGCTCATGAATTGACATGTGTCCCCTCTTTCCTAGCCTTCCACCTTCCCCAAATTTGAGTAGGATCCCATTGAGCTTCAAAAACTCACATGAGAGCTCTCATGGATGGTATATATCGACATGACATGTAATATATGTCATATTTCAACCTTCAGATCTTATTTTTTTCATAGGTGTCATAGCATCTTCATCATTGTTGTCATATAGCTAGGGAATCTAGTCCAAGTGTCTCACTAGCTCCAAAATGACTCTTCCTTTGAAATTTCCCATGTAAGTTATATTTCATCCCAAATTAAACCTATGATGCATATGGAAAAGTGTATTATCCATATAAACCACCCATGAACCTTTATTATTACCATGTATTCGAAATTGTAAGAGGAGGATGCCATGTGGCACCAATTTTCTAGCTTGTGTGGGCCCCATAGTCTCCATGTGTCTCCATGCTCCATTTCCAATTCAATTTTCTCTTGTATTTATTTAATAAGATACATTATTAAATATTTATCCCATTCTAATTTCTTAACATCATTTATTGTACCCCTTATTCCAAATCCCAAAGCTTCCACCCCCAACCTAGGAAACTAGTAATTTTCCTCCTTGGCAATTATTTGACCCTTAGCATCAATTTGACAAACTGTCATGAATATGGAAAATGTGATTAGGCCATTGTGACCCAATGAAAAATTTGGGACATGACACCATCAAATATGAATTAAAGATATAGATATTCGCAAGACAATCTTCTGCACTCATGAGGGTCATTGTGAGTTTGTATTCATGCCATTTGGCCTCTGTAATGTCCTCTCCACTTTTCAGAGACTTATGAATATGATATTCCACCCCTTCCTTCACCATTTTGTCCCAGTTTTATTCAATGATATCTTGGTATATAACTCATCTAGTATAACCACCTCTAATATTTTTCTTTTATATTGTAAGTATTACAAGATGACACGTTATTTGTGAAACACTCAAAGTATGCTTTTGGGGTGACACAAGTTGAATACTTGGAACATATTGTGAGTTGGGATGGTGTTTAGGCGGCTCCCAAGAAAGTGGAATCCATGTAGCATCGGAAACACCAAAAAACTCTCAATAACTTGATAGGGTTCCTCAAACTTAATGGCTATTGCTATAAGTCTTTTCCGAACTAAGGGAAGATTGCTACTCCTCTTACTGCATGTATAAAAAGAATGCTTTCTCTTGGAATGGGGTAGTGGAGCAACCCTTAACTGCCTTAAAGCAAGTTATGTGCACTATGATTTTTGTTAGAAATATTGTATTTCACTAAGACATTCATTTTAGAATGTGATTAATTTGACCATTTTCTGGGGACAATCTTACTGCAAAATAGATTTCCATTGGCTTTCACCAATAAGCAACTCTATGACAAGAACTTGGGAAAATCCACTTATGATAAAGAAATTATGGTTATCCTTCACACGGTTGAGACATGCCAACCCTATTTTAATCAAGTATTGTTTCCATATCAATACCAACCATCAAATCCTCAAGTATTTCATGTAACAACGATTGTCCTCCCCATAACAACATAAATGTGTCAATAAGATGTTGGGTTATGATAATGAGTTAATATATAAGAAGGATCGTGAAAATGTGTTGGAAAATGATTTGTCTAGGAAATTTAAAGAGGATGGTTCCATCCTCACCTTATCCATATGAGTTCTAGGATGGGTCGATGAGGAATGACATTATTTATTAGTCAAGGAAATAGTTGGACACCTCCACCAAAGACTACAAGAAGACACAAACCCTCCAGCCAGGAATACATGGTGTTGGATTTTTCCTCCAATTGACCCAAGTTCAAATACTTGGTCATCAAAAAAGACCCAGATACCGACTTGATAGAGTAGGGCTCAACTGGAAGCACCTACGACGGAGATGCAGTCTCACCCGAGATATCCTTATGGGAAACTACCAGAACTAGGTTTCTACAGTTAGGTGGGGATTTCTACTCTTGTTGTACCTTATCACAACGCTCAACTAAATCCAGGTTTTATACTTCTTATCCCTTGTCTTTTCATTGAAGATACTGGTCTAATTACTAGTTGACGCATATCATAATAATCAACATAACATACTTATTACAAATTCATTCAATAAGCAGTGACATACACATATGAGGGATTCTTCGTAAACAAATGCAGAGAGACACAACCATATTTACTTGTTTATATCATATATGCAACAAACATAAGCATATTAATCAATGATACACAAAGACAACAATTAACGTGGAAACCCATATTGGAAAAACCACAAAGGCTCTCTTCATCTAGCATCAGAAATACTCAGCTTGTGAACTCTTCTATAGGTATTCTTTCTACATTGTTGTCTTTTTCCTTTTCTTTAAATATTTTTCAAACCAAATATAATGGTATCCAACTCCTCGACATAAAATGGGCACATCTACTCCTTGGTAGTTTCTTGTTTCTTACCATGCAACAAAATAAATCAAAATAAGTAGTGATGAATAATGAAATGCACAACCTTTCTCATGTGCCTCCTCTGCATATGCTAGCATTCCATTTAGAAGATATTGTGAGAAGTTGAGTTGAACACCTGCTGCACATAACTTTTCCACCACAATCGTCCCTACATTGCACTAGTTGGGTTGGAAAATCCTCTTGTGTCTCTGGCTAAGTCATACTTCTCTTCAACTTATTTATGAATAATTTGTCACGTTCTTTTCCAAACAAAGCTGGCGTTGGGTCAAAACCTGCAAGTGGGAGTCACATAATCACTGCAATGAGATCGAAATCAATAGAAACCTTTTGGTCGAGCCATAGATATCCACCATGGAAGGACACTAGAAATTTATTAACGCATGTATTCACCTCTACACTGTGACCGAAATGCGGCATGTGCATGAGTGATAACAAACCAACTTTATCTAGTCCTCTTCCTCATTCCCTTAGAACTAAGTGGGTAAGGTCATCCTCTGTCTCGCAAACAACAACCATGTATTTGTCAATTGCAATAACTGAAAATTTCCTTAGGTCATGGTCGACAAAGGTCTTATTCTTGAGATTTGTGAGTATGTTCTGCATTAACCAAACTCCTTTCAGTACAATCGGTGTTACCAATGGGTAACTTGCATTCTTTGTGATTTGAATCTTAGGCACATAATATGGTATGGGTGGGACATAATATGGTAGCATGGTCGTGGAGCCTGGTTCTTCAACATCTAGTGGTGGTGCTACTTTCTTACGGCTACTGGATCATTTCCTCTTTGACGTGCTAGGTGGGTCTGGTCGTAACCTCACTTCAGGGATGAATGGTATATGTTCATCTTATTGTGCAACCATAAAATGTGGCGGAATATATGCGAAAGCGTCTTCCATAATGAGTGTTGGTGAAGCGTTCTTGACACCATATTTTGCAATAGTGTTTGTAATAGAAATATATATGACCATACTTTGCAAAACATTTCCTCGACTCTCTGATTTGCAGACACAATGACTTAGTTTACTCGGTTGGGAACAAACATAATGAATGATACTTCAACACAAAGATGATATGCATTCGTCCATTCAATCAGTATTTCCTTCGCATGTGCGGACAATAAATTGGAAAAGTGGCAGCAATTTCTGTCACATAGGGCAATCATTTGAATCATTACAAGAGAAATGCCACTCAACTGCCACTTTCCATGTCACTTAAGTGGTAGTTATTGTTCAGTAATGAAAGAAGTGACCAAAAAGTATGCCACTAAAATCTCTCATGTTCGTAATTCAACTACAGCTAGTTGTCTTATTGTGACCAAATTTCCTCATGCAACATTTATTTAGCCTTGGCAAATTTCTTCCCTTGCAGTAGATAAAGAGTGTGCGCCACTATTTTTCTTCTGCAACATACAGGTAATCTGTGAACACTTTTCTTTTTCCTCAACTAACAAATTGTCTGCAACACAAAGTAGAAATATTCATAAATTTGTTGTTTCTTAGTTGACCAAGTTGCAACTATCCTCGTAAGGATTTATCCCATTTCCATTAACCAATCCTTTGAGAGGTGTTCCATCTATTTTTTCCGGTTGTATCGTGCCTCCTTTTGTGATTTGAATGACAACATAAGTCCCTAGCCAATGTGTTTTCAACTTGTCAGGATGCATTAAGAAATTACCATCATAGAGGAGGACAATTCCTCTGACTTGAAATTGCTTATTATTAATGTATCAGTAATGCAATACTTTAATGTGTCGGTCAACATTTATTTGATAAACCTGTAGTAAATCATTCTTCCTCCAGTTGACCAAGCTATGATAATATTTATTTGATAGCACCACTATCAATAATTACATTTATTTCAACAATTCTTAAACTGGGTACAATGTTTTCCATTGGCATAACAACATGTTGTCCATATACTAGCTAGAATGGAGTTCACCCTATCAACTTCTTATAGGTTGTGCAATATTCCCACAATAATGTAGAAATTTTTCATTCCTAGCCATCTCTTTAGACATTACAAATCTGTGTCAATGCATTCTCCAGGATCTTGTTGAATGCTTCGACAACACCATTAACTTGTGGGTGATATGGTGTTGTATTCCTATGTTGGATCTGGAATTATTTAGTTAATTATTTGATAATTTGATTGACAAAGTGTGTACCCTGATCTCTTATCAAAATATTCAAGAATATGAATCTAGTGACAATATTTTTTAACATGAATTTAGTTGTAGTCGAACCAGTACAATCCTTTACTAGCACTGCTTCGACCCATCTAGTCAGGTACTCTATCGCAGTAATAATGTATCTTGCACTTGTTCACTTTCCTGGTGGGTTAATAGGCCCAGAAAAATCAACATCCCATCTTCAAATTTATTTGAGGTATTAGCATCATTTCATCCCATCGCGACGGTTTTCTAGTTCTCTGAAAAATATCATAGTTGCGACAATATTCTCTAGAATCTACATGTAAAGTGGGCCACCACAATATTGCTTGCAATATCTTGCACATTATATCTTTTCCAACATAATGGCCTCCTGTGAAACCAACATGCTCTTCATTCAAAATCATTGGTCTCTCATGTTTCAATATAAATTGACCAAGAATTTTATCTGGTCCCATTTTATATATATGTCCAGCTATCAATTGGAAGTATGTAGCTTACATGAGTAATTATTTTTTATGCGTAGTACTAAATCCTTTGGGTGCATATCCCGTACTCAAAAGAGTATAATATATTTTTATTGGTCATCAAACATCATGATCACAAATAGCTGTGCATTAGGAAGACTATCATCGAGGTTCACAGGTTCTTCTCCACTTTCAAGTCTCAACAGGAGTTCTAGTCCCGAGTTTAGTTAGGCTTACTTAAAAATAACCTCAAAATCAAATTCCTAGAAAAGGAGGAGCCATAGACAAATATTCCCCCCTTCCCAACATTGGCTTGTTCACCAGTTATTTAAACGTTAAATGGTCTATGAACATCTTGAAATGTCCACCTAACAAATAGTGTCAAAATTTCTATAGGGAATACACCATAACTAATTATTCTCTTTCAGTCTTAGTGTAATTCTTCTTTTTTGTTGACAATTTCATTCTAGCGAAGGAAATAGTATGATCAATGGATCCTTCGCCAGGTTGTGCAAGTACAACGTCGAGTGCAACAGACGATGTGTCAACATGTACATGAAATTCCTTCTTTGATTTTGGAAAACCTAGTATGGGTGTTGTGACCATCTTCTTCTTCAGGAGATCTATATTTTCTTGGAATTTTTCATCCACTTGAACTTAGTATATTTTTTCAACAATTTTTCCATCGAAGTAGTTACCTCTGCATATACTTTGATAAATGTTCTATATTATCATATATGTCCCAATGTTGTACTCATCTGCTTCATTTTTGTAGGGGGTGGTAGGTCGAGGTTGATTGCAATTTTAGTAGGGTTGACCAGTATTCCATTGCGATAAATGAGAAGGACCAACATAATTCCAAATGGGGCACAAAAGATACATTTCTTTAAATTCAACGAAATTTGATATTGTTGACACGGTTCCAGAATCATTACGAGGCTCTCAATGTGATCCTTTATGAGCCCAAACACCATTCCAACATCATTCTAAGGCTCTCAATGTGATCCTTTATGAGCCAAAACACCATTCCAACATCATTCTCAAGCTCTCAATGTGATCCTTTATGAGCCCAAACATCGTCTAGTCATTGAAGTAGGCCTCGAGAAACTTATTAATAAAATAATTGAAAGAAGCCATTACTATCCTCGAAAAGATAGAATGACCATTCTTGAGTCCAAAGGGCATGACTATGTATTGAAAACATACCCACTCCTTCACAAGGGTTTTCTTGTGTCTATCTTCCTTTGCTATTCTAATATGATGGTAGCCAGAGAAGCCATCAATAAAAGAATAAAATTCTTGAACCTCGACACTTTCCAATACCTCATATATAAACAGAGTCGAAAACATGTAATGTAGGCATGCATCGTTCAACTTTCTTAGGTCGACGTAGATACGTACTTCACTAGTAGTCGTCTTATCCTAAACTACTATCACACCGATCAATTCTGATTCTTCAACCATTTCTATGATACTTGCATCTAACATTCGATATAATTATGTCTTGATATTTTCTTTATACCATGGATTCAGTACGTATGGTCGCAACTTCATAGGCCTTGCATCAAGCTTTAACGATATCTTCATATCTCTAAGGTCTCCAACAATCCCCTTCATCTCTGAAAATTTTCTAGGGAATATATCTTGGAATTCATGCAGTAAGTATGTGATCCTACTAACGATTTCATCATCCCAATAATCATTGATGTTGGAAAAATTGGGATTCTATGGAGATCCAATGTTTACTTTCTTGGTTTTTAATGGATTTTGGAACTGGTTACTTGAAATACCAAGTCCCTCCAACATGTGAGTACCTTCATATTCTAGGATGTTAGTGTCTCATGGGTCATCATTGTCAAATCCACCGGTCACATTATAGCACTTCGTCCAGTGCTGGACTGTCATGTCGCTCTGATTAAAGTTGGACATTGACATAGGGATATTTTCAAATATATTCGTCTTGATCACTTGCAACGAAACATCAATCAAAGGATGGTCATTGATAAAATCGAATGTGTGTGTAAATATAGCATCTAGTTCATTTCATTCAATAGTTAGTCATCACAGCTCAATCGATGTGTGCCATTTCCTTGGTATCATATCCAATGTGTGTACAAAATGATGAACCCATTCTTGTCTTGCACATGCCTCCCAAGTCGCATGACAATATTCAATGTGCTTAACAGGATTAGTCAATCATGTGTACTTTTGACTAGTATAACTGATCTTCTCTCCAAATTGTATCTCTATTAACTTCTAGCATTAAGGAAATTCTAAGATAGATTGTTTATGTGCGACCCACCATCTGGCAGGTGTAGCTTTCAACGCAAAGTCTAGAGCGGATAAGCATTGATGTTCTCTAACTTTGTATTGAAAATCTATTAGAAAAGATGTCGAATTAGGTAAGCCTTCATATGTGGGAAGATCACTTACATCAATACCTACCCATCACACAGACTGTGTATTTCTTTCACATGTTCTCATCGATACTTCATGCAATCAATTCTGCTAGTTTTCCAAGGCTTCTCTAGAATATGATGTATAAGAACTAACACTTCACAAACTAAGATTTTTGTTGACCGTTAGATTACATAATAATCCCTTGTAGAATTGATGATATAAATATAGTCAAGATAATATCCTTGTCCTTCACTATTCACTTATTCAACATATCTCTGTCCTTCCAACTGATCAATTGGTGTGACCACCCTTATATCTAAATATTCAAATGTTAAGTTCATTTTCTTAAAATTTATAATTGTTTGATTATCAATCTCCTAGTCGATTTCTAGAAGTGATAGATATTGATTTGTATCATCCACAATGTCAATCACTTCAAAAAAAACCTAATTTTTTAGGCCTTCTATTTCAACGGGAACTTGAGTAAGTCAGTTGATAGGTCGAACATTTGATCGATTCGTTAATCGAAGCTAGACAAGAGACCATATGAGTATCTGCTTTCACATGCTCTCCCATTTTTTTCTAGTCAAAATGTTGACATGGGAGCCCAAGTCTAGAATAATATAATCCATATCATACTCTCCTATTTGTGCATTCATACTTAGTTTGTTACCAGTCTTCATTCTTTTCAGGATGTGATTAACCCCTTTTTCTGGTCGCACCTCTTCTTAAGGATCTTCTAGCTAAGATGTTAATTCTACGACAAAATATTTATCTTGGATTAGGTTTAAGCAAATTTTAAAGAATTATTTTAGTTTACTAACATTTCCATTCAGCTGATTTCATAGTAGTTGGCCAAATCTTTTAAGCATTTTTAATATTGGGCTTCCTGAAGTCGATGCTTGATTCTGTCAACAAATTCTAGTCATGCGTCTAAGAATAGTTCCTTTTCCTTTTGGACATTGAATGGTCCTTTCTTTTTTGTCACTAGTTGCACTTGTGGTTTCCCATAAAATGGTTCTTGATCTGCTCCCGTTGCAACACCTCCTCTTGTTACAGAAACTATATGTGGTTCTCTTGGTTCAACAAAAATATTGTGGATAATTTGATTGGGGTTTGTATTAGGATTTTGCGATGGGTTCATATTTCCCACATTCCTATATTGCTACTTCGCAATCAACTGCGGACATTCCTTGATAGTATGATCAAAATATTTGCAATATGATCATGTCATAGAAGGGCTCATATAGTCCCTAGAAAAATGTCTGAGCTTCCCATAATTATAACATATGATTTGGCCTCTCTCGCAACCAAATCCTCCTCCTTTTCCTCGGCCTCAAAAAATATCCACCCCCTTGGGTTAAGTGTATTGTTGTTACGAATACTGGTTCTAAGGGTATTGGTTCTGACGATATTGAACCAACGGATATTGAAATTGATTCTTCTCAGCCTACAGTTGTTCGTCATTCTTCATTACCATAAGTATCAACTATTTTCTCTTGCAACAACTAATATTCCTTGCAGTATTTCCCATCATGGCCTACTGATCGACACATCTTGTACTATAAACCTGTCAGTGCACTTACAATATTTTCTACGTACAAACACTCTTTCAATCGATGGCCTCTAGTTTGGCATACTCTACACCAAGGAATCCCTTCTGTATTTATCAGGCATGGTGCTCCCGATGCAACATAGTTCATATATGTCAAGAAGTTGTATTTGTAGTGTCCCTTTGTTCTACATCTGGTACACTAGATCTCTTCTTGTACTCCCTTACCTTTCTTAATATCTTGAAGTTGCAGCGTAAGGTTGGATAGTTGCAACTAGATTTGCATCATTATAGCACTAGTCTCTCCAATAGGTGAGGATTCCAATTTTATAGCCAGTTCAAGAGCCCTGGTCCGTGACAAAATATTTTCCTGCATCAAGGGGATCCGAATGTGCAGAAACAATGTTGTAATAAACCATTCGTTATGATGAACCTCTTACATCTAGAAACTTACTTTAGCCATCAATGTCTTAAATCTCTAGTTGAAATCCCAAACAGATTATGTAGGCAATGTTTTAATTTATTTAATATTTGTAATGCATTGCAAATCAGATTTGGGCTTCCTAAATTCATCTCTTAGTATTGCTTGGATTTGATCTAATGTTTTCTGTGGGATTCTTGTCAGAACCACAAATAATTGCATGTACCAATCCGATGCTCGACCCCTAAGGGTTGTGATCATTTGAGCCTTCTTGATGGATTCATCTTAGGCATGTCACACGATCCACATGGATTCACATAGAAACTAATGCTTCTATGGGTCTTTTAACCCATTTCCATAAAATATTGGTAAGTTAATATCGTTCTCAGCCATTGTATTCGTTATAGGCACTGTTTAGCTAGTGAAAATCCCTTTTCCATTATTCTCACAACTTCTATTACTTTGATTAACAAACACACTGAGAGATGAGCTTCTAGATCTTACCTTCAGATATGTACATTGGGTAGTGGGTATGGTGTACTCGCACTCTAGATCTAGAGCTTCTTCTTCCTCCTCCTTTTTAGGTATATGCTAGTATTCCTCTTCCTCATCACAAGAACCTTCGTCAAAGTACGATGTTGAATTGTATACCTCTATTTTTTTCATGCTTCAACTTCCTCTTTTGATCACAGTCCTTCTCCTCTTTCCTGACCAAAATATTATTCCACTCCTTAGATATCCTCCTTCTATTAAGTTTCACTATCACCAAGAAACATCTCATCTTACTCTGTTGCCTTTTTCTTGAACTTATCTTGTGAAATATCCTAGGTTTCTATCCACAAATCCTTATTCTTTAGACTCCATTCTTAATATTCCTTTCTTGCATATAAGAATATTCATCCTAACCTTTAAAGAATTCAATTAATGACCTCTATGGCCTTGGAAAAAATTTCTTTACACCTCACTATATGATTTTTTTGTGTCCACAATGATTTCAGTGATGTATCCTTCCAAAATACTATCAACCCAGAACTCAACAACCCTAGATATGGGGTTTCTAACACTTTTCAGCTGCTGAATCAACTGAGGACTCCAATATATAGATTCTCCCCCTTGAAAATTTCTCCGCTGGGTTGCTAATGTCAACAACCATTGATACAACAAAACATGAAATTCACAAAAGAAAATCTCATGAATGTCTGTATAGAGTTATCGTTCCAACCACTCAGTCGGATTCAAGCAAGGTCCTTCACTTTCCTTCTGTGCAAATTATAGTGCCTTAAAATCCACCCAATATTCAATTTATGGCTTCGTCGGGTGCCACAATATATCCCTACTAAAATGATTTAGGTCCCAACAACATAACTATATGTTGGCTTTTTCCTTCGGTAGACCCTGGTTCAAATCCTCGATCGTAAGCAAATACCCAGGTATCAGCGCAACAAAGCAGGGCTCAGTCGACAACACCTGTGATGTTGATGCAATATCACCTGAGATATCCTTATGGGGAATTGCCAGAACCAGGTTTCTGTAGTTAGGTGGGGATTTCTACTCTTGTTGTACCTTTTCAAAACTCTTGACTAAAGATAGGGTTTATACTTCTCCTCCATTGTCTTTTCATTCAAGATACCAGTCTAATTATCAGTCGACACATATCACAATAATCAACATAACAACCTTATTACAGATTGATTCAATAAGTAGTGTGAAAGACACATATGAGGGATTCTTCATAAAAAAAATTTAGAGCGACATATTTAGATTGACTTATTTCTATCATACATGCAAAATACATAATAATATTAATCAATGATACACAGAGACAATAGTTAACGTGGAAACCCATATGTGAAAAAACACAAAGGCTCTCTTCATCTGGCATGAGAAATATATTAGCACCTTTTGTCTACTCATTCAGCTTACAGACTCTTCTCTGGGTATTCTTTACACTTCAGAAAAACTTCTCTCCTCTCGTGCTCTCATGTTTTAGGTCTAGTTAGTTCCTCTCTCCTTCACTCCTTTGTCAATCCACACATGGCCTATATCATTCCTCTACCTAATTAGATCTCTTCTTCTCTTCTCTTACAACAATCAATAACCAACATCAGTCCCACAAATAGCTTGGGTTCTCCCTTTTATAAGCTTCTACCTGTCCTAATCAATCAACTCTTTTTTGTTAGTTGACATACTGTCATTTCTATTCTCGTACATTCAGTTACAACTGACAATAGGAACTATTGTCCCAAAATACAAAGATGCTTTATTACCAAAAGCATGCTTTATTCTAACTAATTCCTTACCCACGTTAAACCGAGCTATCATTTTCACTACTCTGCTCTTATTCTTCCATGGTTTCTTTCATCATGACCTCTCTTATCACCAATCCTTCCATTGTGGCCACTCTTCCGTTGCATCTATTTTATGTCTTGTGACCATATTATTTACCTTACCTAGCATAATTCTTGTTGAATTCTGCCTCACTTGTCTTAGGGCCAACATGGAATCAAAATATGTTGTAGTGTAAGGAGCACATATTTCCTACCTCATATTCATCCTTTAAACAATTAATATTAGAGGAATTACATTCATCACCGAGGATCATTTTAAGAGCACCCCTGAAATTTATATGTATAATAAATGGGCAAATATCCCTAATATATAGGAAAAATTGAAATCTATTTTATCAATAATATAATTTGTATAAATAATTTTTTGTCTAATCTTTCATTCTATTATAGAATCTTGTAAAATATTTCGAATCTTTCACTAAACTATAAGATATTGTAAAATTTTGGTGAATGTTTCACTGAAATATAAAATATTGTAAAAACTTGGAAAATCATTCATCAAATTATAAAATAATGTAATTTCTTGGTGAATATTTTGCTAGGAAGACTCATCTTTTGATTTTTAAAATTACTAAGGTAGTGCAAGAGAAAAGCATATACCAGAGCTCGAATCTCTCAACTCCTAGACCCTTAAATGCATGAATGAGGAGAGGAGAGATTTATTTATACATTTCACAAGCAGTACTGGGGTCTCTCACAACTAGATTTATTGGTGAAACAAAACAAAACAAACTAGATTCATGGAAAGTAGGGACTCCACTTTTTATCTCATCCCTTAATGGTCCAATGGACATGTGGGGACCCAAATCTTTACATAGAGAAAAACTAATAGAATTGAACACTTTACACTATGAAGTGATTATGGCACACACGAACCATTATTACAACATGGAGTATTATCGAGACCCACAACCTTAATATAGTGTATGAATTCCCAATTAGTTTATTTTTCCAATCTCTCATTTTTAATCTACCCTTTAAGAAGAAAAAAATAACCCGCTTATCTGTTTATAGATACAAATTCCACTTGTTCCTTTCTTTTGCTTCCAACCAAAATATGAGTTATGTCATTTGATTTAGAATTTTTAGATTTATTTAGAAACTTGCAATGGTTATTAGAAATAAGGACATACACGAACAATAATAGAAAGCACATTAATGCATAATCACACATATGACTGGAAATACTATGTTAAGGACTACTTTTTCTTAGATAAACAAAGGAGGTGTTTGTATCCATGTCCTTGAAATTTATTAAAGAATGAAAAATGTGGTAAAATTATTTTATCACCCTCATTGAATGCAAAAGACTAGATATCAAGTACCATAATGTATACATCTTAGGTCAAACATGCCCTATCCATATTATATACAATCATGATGGAAATGAAGTATCGTGTTCCAACTAAATCATATATTTTTCATACATAACTAGATCCATTTTTGGATGATGATAATAATTACACATAAAAAAATCACCAAAAACCATTTTAGTTCTCGATGACCCATACAAAAAACAAAATATTGTAAAACAAGTACTGAACCCAAAAAATTTAGGTCACAAAAAATATTGACGAACTTTGCAATACAAATAAAAAAATCTACTAGTCATGAACTTCTCCATACAAATAAACAATTCTATCAATACCCTTTGGAGAACTATACAAGAAGACACCCAAAATAATACCATTCCACTGTATCCCTGCCATTATAATAAATGATTCATTTATAAATTACAAACATCCCAAACATCAACAATAATAGGCATAAAATATGAACATATACACTCTCATTAATACCTTATATCCAATAATAATTGTAGATCAAGATACTAATAAAAGAACATTTTAAATAACTGAGTCAAATTCAGTTATAATTTATAAAAACCATGTGGCATCTCTCTATCATGAGTAGCATCTGCTAACAACATATAAATGATAGTAGATAGTTTAAACATGACAAGGCATAACATAAAGCATTTATTTTGAGCTATATAACACTTTCACAAAATCAATACTCTTAGGATAGAATAAAACCCTAATAACAACGAATGAGCCCTAAGAATTAAGAGTTCCCTAGAATTCAACTGGCCTAAAAAATTACAAGGAAAATGGAGGGAAAAATAACCATATGCCTAAATTACAAGGAAAACAGAGGGAGAAATAACCCTTGGAACCTCCATTCCTGTAAATTAGGAGAAAAATAGTGACTTCACTAGATTTTGTTTAGAAATTAGAGGCGAAAGATAGATTGGAGGGATATTTTTCTAGGGCAAAATAGCCCAATAATTTTTTCCTCATTAATATATGGGAGGCTATTCATTTTGCATTTATTTTTTTCTAATAAATATCTGGCGAATATTTTTTAACTGAAAAAACCCTTTCCATGTAAGAAAATATCCCACTAAATTTTTGAAACCCTCTTAATATATCCCATGGGCTATATATAGCCCCTAAATCTATCCATGTTCATCACCCACAACATGCCACTTGTGATTTCATAAAACTGATAAATTAATTAAGTGTTCCTTCTTCTTGGAAGGTATGAAGAAAGATATCCACAAATTTTTTCCACCCTATGACACTCGCCACCGACAGAAGGGTGAAATAGTAAAGTCCCTAGGTAATTTTTATCCAATTCCCATTCCTAACTACATATGGACATACATATCTATAAATCTCAATTTGGGGCTTCCTAAGATAAACAATAAAATAGTCAATGTGGTGGTAGTAGATCGTTTGATCAAATACATGCACATTTTTTCCTTACCACAATATTTTAATCTCTCTTTGGTGGCACATGTATTCATGGATCGCATATGTAAGATCCATGGTATGCCAACTTCACCAACAATTTTCAGTAGGAATTGTTCAAATATCAAGGAACCCAATTGAATCTTAGCACAACTTATCAACCCCAAACGAATGTCCAAATGTAAGAAGTCAATAAATTATTAGAATATTTCATGTGATGCTTTATCTTAGAAATGATATCACTAGGCCCAATGGCTTTCTCTAATTGAGTGGTGGTACAATACCACTTATCATGGTTCCAAAAAAATGACACCATATGAAGTAGTGAATGCCAAAAATCCTTTATCACTAATTTCCTAATTTTCGGGTAGCTTCAAAGTTCAGGTTGTGGAAAACAAACCTCCACCTACATAGGTATTCTCCACACCCTTAAAGAAAACCTAGTTATGGCCCATAATATAATAAAATAACAGCCAGATCAACATCACTCGGAGCACTCCTTTGAAGTACGGGATCAAGTGTTTCTTCAAGTCCAACGCTATAAGAAAACATCCCTCAAGTCCCATATCCACCACAATATTTCTTTGAAGTTACATGGACCATCTACAATCCTCTAGTGCCAATAGGTGGCCTATAAGCTCACTCTATTAGATCAATCTGAGATTTACATAGTATTCCATGTCTCTTGTCTCAAAAAAGTGGTGGCGTTTAATTGCAAAGTGAAAACCATCTTAGCATAAATGGATGAAGAAGGATCCATTTGGATCCAACTGATAACAATATTTGCTTCCAAGGAATGAAAATTGTGTAGGTGAAACACCAGATAAGTTTTGATTCAATGAAAAGATACGATGCCAAAATATGCTACTTGGGAACCAACCAAAAGTTTAAAACAATTTCCTCACTTGTAGTTTTAAGGACAATACTACTTTGAAGGGGAGGACATGTTAGGGTCCTACCCTAACCCTTCTTAATTTCATAGTTATTCATGCATTATATATGCCCATATTTTGGGAATAATACCAAGTTGCTAGAAGCCAACAATTATTGCAAAGGGGATCTCTCTATTAAGACCCACTAGGAAGTTGGTACTTATTAATCATTTCAAGACCCTGTCAATTAGTTAGGGTTTTGGATCTAGGAAGCCTATTTAAAGAGCTACAAAGCTATGAATGTTTTTATAGAGAGTTGTTGTAATATAACTATGTTTAGGTGAAAGGCCACCCTACCTCTAGCGGCATATGAACATTGCATCCTAAAGTTAGTCTCATAATATAAAGCGTGTTTCCTATCATATTTATCCTCCCATTGTCTAAATGTTTCTTATTTATCTATAAATTATGGTTATTGCATCTTAAACTTTGTATATTATGTGTTGTTTTATGTTTTAGGGCTAAAGAAAACCATAATTTTATTTAAGGTTAATGATCAAGTTGTATCCAACGAACATCTAACCCAATTTCATGGAACATTGTATTCATGCACAATAAATAAGGCTCCTCATATACTTTATAACTAAATATATAACATGTATATCTTGAAATATGTAACATATGTTTATTTTTAAGAATGTGTTTATGTTATTGTCTTAGAGTTATACGTTTTCTAACCTTCTACGAGGGTTGGAATCAAATGGATAATTAATGGTATTGGGATTTTAAGACTTGACTTAGTTTACATAATACATGTAATAGTATAAATGTGTTGTGAATTTGTTTTCTTGGTTTCTGAAAATAGTTGGAAGGAAAATAAGTATTTTTGGATTGATATTTGGAAAGAATAATTTTGGATTGATCAAGGCCATTGAATCCATTTATACATTAAAAACAACAAATTCATTAACCCAAAATTGCAATTTTGGATTTGATGAAATAACTAGATTTTGATGATGACATACTGGGAAAGGTTGAAAACATAGAACATTTATCCTTGTCCTAAAACACATGATCCTCTTGTTTTCAATAATTATTACTATGTATTAGAACTATTTGTCTCTCGTTAAGATCAATAGAGGGTTTCCTCTTTTTTTAGATTCCTACGATATTTTCTCTAATGTTTTTGTCATGTCCACCTTTGTTAGGCATTTAATAAACATTTATGCCACCACAAACAAAGTTTAATACTGTTTTGTTGGCCAATGAGCCCTATCTTGGCCATCATAAGGACAAAGGGGACATATGGCATATTATTTACTTGATTTGTATCAATGAGGACAACCTGTCATTGTTCTCAGCATTATCAACCATGGTTCCACTGAAGGTTCTATGGAATATTATTGCAAAGGTATTCCATAAGGTAATGAGATTTGTTCTAATGAAATTGCTATTAAAATTCTTGTTGATCCATATGCTTTTGTGCTTTATGGGTTGAAGCACAAGGCCTTAGTAGGTTATTTTGTGGGTATAATTCATTTTGAAATTATTATTTAAAATGTGAGGGATCCATATGGGTAGTTCTGATCAAATATTCAAAGCCTAACAAAAGTTTTTTTAATTCACTTGTAAAGAAGGAAATCACATAACTAAGGTGGTATATTGGATCCATGGATATGTCACCAATCCCTTATTGTTTTACTTAAATGATATGATGACTTATTTGGTAAATATACCTACCAACTACATTTCCTTATATGTGTTGAAATATTGACCCTTCGGATGTAATTCTAGGATTTCCTACTAAGTTTGATCTTGCCCCTTCAGGCAATTCATATGCCACAAGGAACACCATTTCTTCACCTCATGTTTGTAGAAGCATATGTTCATTTAGTATAGTCCATATCAATATCTAAAGGAACAAATATTCATTAAATTCAACTCTAAGGTCATTTGGTAACTTGTTAGTTATATTAACCTTTTGGACACCTAAATCAAATCAAAACCTCAACCATATGATTAGGTATTGTCCTTAATTTTCCAAGGACAATTCCTATGATACCCTTTTGTTAATAGCATTAATTTATTAAATCCAAATGATATCAGCTTAAATACTTATGATGAATGGATTCAAGGGATAGAGAATGGAAACATAGGTAATGTGGCTCCAAAGGGTTTGTCTAAGGGAGCAATAAATTTTGGGTTGATGCCCACCAAAGATGAATAACTTAGCTATAGGGTCAAAGGTCAATAAAATATATTTTCAGGATGCTCCCTCCCATAGGAGGTTTGTCCATTAAATGATCTCCTCATTCAATGTTGAAAAATAGAGCACATATTTTCTTGATTATGACTAGCATAGGAAACCCAAGATGAACACCGTTGATGGGTGGGTGACCCATGCATTAGAAAATAAGAACTTTTTCACTATTTACTCTTACCAAGTGCAAAAAGGTAAATAAGGTGAGAAGATGGATGTCTATGTTGAAATTTTCCAAAGCAATACATGTTATGTAATGTTATATGTCTCAAATACCCAATGAGGTAGACAATTCCTCATCAAGTTCATTTAATAGTGTCTCAAAACTGGATGTGATGTGTCTACATGAATTTAAAGTTATTGGATTCAATCTGAGTACAACCTTGCACTATATTTGAAAATAAGTATAAATATGGGTGAGGGGTGGTAACTAGCATATATATATATATATATATATATATATATGTTGGAGCAGGGCCCCATAGCTACAGGAAAAGATGCTATATCGGAAGAAGAGAGTCAAAGGAAATAGTACCCGAGCAGCCGAGAAGAGAGAGATGAACCACTGCACTTAAGGCAGCGGTGAAGACAGGAGGGCTCAGATACCCTCAAAAAGGAAAAGGAACAACGGGTCGAGGTATTGAAGACAAAGGACAAAAGGGAAATGACCGAGGAAGCAGCGCCCATACCCACGATCAGCGTCCGGAAGCGTGGAAGACTGCAAAAAGCTGTGGTGTGAGGGAAAGCGGTAGTTCAACTACAGATAGGCCGACTGTCATAGTTAGGGTTTTTGGGTTATTGTTGGGAAAGGCCCACAGTGTTGTAACAGGGTGAGACCTTCGGGCTGCCTATATAAGCATGTATTTTGTATTGTAAAAGGTTAGACAGTTGGTCAGTTAGTTAGACAGTTAGACAGTAGAGAGAAGGAGAGCTAGCCAAACATTCAAATAGACAATTAGCTAGTAGTTAGTTAGCTGTTCTTTGAGTCGAGCTCTGGTTCTACTATTCAGTCTGTAGTTATCTTACTGTAACCAGTAGCTGGATCCTTGAGCGTGAATGTAACAATCTGTAGGGATTGAGAGAGAGAGGAAGAGTATATTGTAAGAAGGCAATATAAGAGGAGAAGAGATCTAAGAGAGAAGGGCTCCCGGTTGTGTGTGTGGAGTTTCCTAGAAGATCTCAAGCTACATAATAGGTTGCAGCGGAACTGTGTTTACTCTCTCAAGATATAATATAAAAACCAATTCCCATGGACGTAGCTTCCCCCCTGGAAGTGAACCACGTAAAACCCATGTGTTGTGCAACTGTTCATGTGATTGGGCCTTACTTAGTTGCTATCTGTTATCTGTTACATGAATGTTGTTTATCAGTTGATGAATGTATGTATGTTATGCTTCAGTTTATAGCACATAGAAGTTTAAACGCAAGTTGAATGTATCAAGTAGCCTGTATATGAGTTTATCAGTGCTTGATTCATGATAGTTGACAATTACAGCATTAAGTGACTCCGGTATATGAGTTCCGCGAGTTCAGTATAGTTGATGTTAGCGTGTTAAACGGTAGAGTTTAAGTGAAGTGGTTTAACACCGTTGTGAAGGCTAATAGAGTTATTAGACCCAGGAAGGAGGTCGCAAGACCTTGAGAGTTGATACACATACGAGCCTCATTATAGGACATATTACAGCATAGAAAGGTGATATCGCATCGTTTGAGGAGTTGTGGTGTGAGATATTGCAGGGAAGGAGCTGAGCAGAAGAGTGAGTTTGCGCATCACCATAGAAGCTGCGATGCGATAAGAGTCCGCTCCCTACCAGTGCCAGCTAGAAGGAGAGATCGCCCTCGCAGAGAGATCCCGCTGGCTAAGAAGAGTCGCGAGACCCTGGGATGCTACAGAACCCGGTTGAAGACACCTGAGTCTTCAGCCACCCCATCTAAGATCACTTAGGGTGAGACTTCAAGCCATTCTGCGGTCTTTCACCAAAAGGGCCAGTGAGCTAGGGGTATTGTTGGTACAGTAAAGTAAACCCGAGTCTACCCAGCCAAACCAACAAATGGTTTCATTGCCGGTTTTGAACAAATTGAAGAGCTAATGTTCTGTTGGCATCCTACTAAAGAATAACTCAACCAATGGGTTGGGTCTAAGGAGAGAGAATTTGCTGTGACAGAAAACAAGAGTCCTAGGTTCAGTACAGAGGACTGGTTACAAAAACATATCTTCACAGATCTGCATGAGATATTTTTTGCGACCTATGCAAACGAGCTGTATGACTGGTTGTCAAAGTTGACTGATAAGAATATATTCAAGAAGAAAAGAAACATTGTCTGTACACCGGAGCTAATTCAGACTGTGAGGAGCATAGACAATTCCATTTCATGGGCAGTAGACTTCTAGCTTGCAAGCTTGCTGGAAGGATTCATTACCGAGTTTGCAGTTGATCAAAGAAAAAATTTCAGCGAAGCCGAGAGGTACTTCTTCAAAGGATATCGCAGCAAGTACTTGAACTCTTTAAACTCATCTATTAAGATGTTATTACATGAAAAAGGAGTAATGGATATATTCTCAGATGAATAAGTTCAGTAAGTGTAATGTCACAAGAGTTTGAGAGTGATTTTGATGAAATTGGATGTACACATAGCGGTAAGAAATATAAAGTAGATTTCATATCTTCCTTCATGGAAGACAGTTCAGACCATACTAGAGGATAGAGCCAAAGTAATACAGAAAGAACAGTAGGGGGTATCCCTTACCACCCTTATACCCCATAGAAAATGACCAGGACTCAGGAAAATCCCATAGGAACTCCGTCTAGTAGTTCACATACAGTACATACTACCTTTACACCACCTACATCTACACCACCGAGTGGTAGTAACACAGCAAATCAGAACCCAGCACATAGAAACAAAATGGGGGACGACATGAAGTTACCTACCTTTAAGGGTACAGGGGCAAAAGACCCGGAACAACATTGGTTCCTATGTGAAGCTGTATGGACCATTAAACAGATCCAAGATGATAATACTAAACTTGTGCAGTTGGCCACTACACTTAGAGACAGAGCCTTAACATGGTATATGAAGTTTACAACAGCGTAACCCAGAACGTTCATACAAGTCAGGACCGCCATGATCAAATAATTTAAGAAACCTAAGTCTGAGTCATAGTGTATCACATAGCTTAAATACATTAAACAGTTACCTACAGAGTCAGTATGGGACTTTGATCACAAATTCAAAGCTCTTATAGACCAGGTTAGCTTTGAGTTTGTGCCAGAGCACCATAAGGAATGGTTCATTGCAGCCCTGCTCCCGCATATCAGACTTCCCCTTATGCAATAGAGACTCCGTACATAGGATGAAGCATTGGATATGGCAATGAAACTAGAGGCTTCACCTCTAGCTGAAACTAGTATAGGTATGACAAACCTATAGAATCAGTTAGCTAATCTCACATTACAGCTACATGAGATTAAGAAAGGGAAAGAGGTTGCACAATAACTATGGTGTACAAAGTGTAAAGGACATGGCCATACTAAAGATAAATGTCTAGTATTTGTTGAATATTTAGCAAGTGGGGCTCTAAACCCCTTAATACAAAACCAAGGGCCATGGTGTGAACTCTGCAGAACAAGAGGGCATAGGCCACAAGAATTCCCTTTACTTCAGAAGTATGTACAAACCCCTAAGAACTTATATTGTAACTTCTGTAAGTCAATAGGTCATGATGAACATAACTGTCGAGCTTATGATCTCATGATAGAGAGAAATCATGACTTGTACAGAGTCCAGTCAGAGACACCAGGTCCAGCAACAGGACTACAGCATGAACCGACTCATGATGGCCATGGTGGAGGATTCAGAGGACGAGACCGTGGAGGAGGCTTTGGCCATGATGGAGGCTTTAACCGTGGCCGTGGACCGATTACTTGTTACAACTGTGGAGTTGTAGGACATTATACTAGGGATTGTCAGAACCCTAGTACGACATGTAAGTATTGCAAGTCCTATGATCACCCTATAGAAGAGTGTCCGATATTGATAGCCAAGATTAGGGATCCTAAGCTAGCAGTAAACCAGAAAATTCAGCTTATTGCTGCTGAGCAGAAAGAACCAGAACCAAGAGTCAATATTGTGACTCGCAGCAGTGCTTCAACTAGTAGGACATCGCAGGATGCAGAAAAGAATACAGGTTCGGAGTGGGTGCGCAAAGCAACTAATAAATCAACACCACTTGACCTGCAGAAGAACAAAGAAACATTTCAGCAAGAAAAAAATTTCCTTACTGACCCTATACCATCAGGATCACAGGTACTGCCTTGTAGGGGCCTACTATAGCAAACACCTTATGGCGTTAGTCCTGTGCAGATATCGTAGGCTACCACATCTGGAAGGTGCGAAGAGGATGATTTGACAGGAAGTGTACAATCCTTCCTGCGGAGCTACTTGAAACTTGTACAAAATGAGAAAGCCATCGGAGAGCTTCAGCGCATCATAGATCAGTGTTAGTCGTATTCTTCCGTGAGCAATGCACAGTGGGCTGTTCATAATATTATGGGCCATACAAGAACAAGAAGAGAGATGAGACTCATAGCACAAATTGGAGAATTTGAAATGGATGAGGTAATCCTAGATTTAGGATCAGAGGTAAATGTTCTGACTAAGCATACATGGGAACAGATGGGTAACCCTAAGTTAGCAAGATCACCTATCCATTTGTGACTAGCCAATTAGCAGAGGGTATCACCACTGGGTCGATTACCGCAAGTACCAGTTGATATTGACGGAGTTCACAGCTTTGCAGACTTTGAAGTCATAGAAATCATTGGCGATAGCAGACTGTACCCAACTTTATTAGGTATTGATTGGGAAATTGATAACATGGATGTTATCGATTTAAAGAAAAGACAAACGACCTTTGAGGACAATCATATTCGAGTCATCACACCATTGGATCCTTTCCAGGGTACTCGCTACATTGAACCTATCAGAGCAGAGGAGGAGTTGTGCAACATGGAAATCCTTTACCAGATGACTTCTAAGTAGAGTGATTACATCAACCCCACCGCAGAAGGAAATATCAGTTGGCGATGCAACAGCTCATGCACATCAGATTCAGAGGTTGGTTTAGAAAATTGGTAGAATAGACTTTACGAAGTCTCAGCTCGTAGATGTGCATTTATGACTAAGTCACTACAATGGATCGGCGCAGAGATTATTGACATTCCATCGTTTCATGGCTTAGCTGATGTCAATGACTTTTTACAGCAGTTTGAGCAATAAAATCCTTAGGAGCAGAGGATGACAACTATTGACCTTGTAGTAAAAGCCACACCTGCAAGATGGTGGCATGCACATAAAGGACATATCGCATCATGGGATGATCTTAAGAGACTGATGTCGATCAGATTCTCTAATGACAAGGAGCCTTTATAGTAAAAATACACAGGAGAAAGTGACCCCAGGTCACATATTTAGATTTGCGAACAGAGTTGGTTGGACATTCTAGAGGATGAATGGGTTCACCTATTCATTCACACTTTAGACACAATTCCAAGGAATTGGTACACTAAGACAGAGTTGCACAGAGGAACCATCACATGGCCACTTATGATAGACAACTTTCTACTCACTTTCACTTTTGAATCTGAGTATCCAAGCATTGATAATGCTCTAGATGTAATAAAGACTAAGGTATTTGACGATTGTACCCTATCAGTGCCTGCTCAGCTTGATTGGGCCATCCAGTTAGAACAAGCGCTAGAGTGTTACAATTTCACAGAAGATCCAGATGATGAGGATGAGAATCCTCACAGTGTCAACATTCCAGAGTCAGAAGGGACTCGCGATGTTGATGGACTGAGACTAGAAATTCCCGCTATCACAGAACCTATCAAGATTAAAAAGATCAATATTGGCATAGAAACAGAACCAAAGTTTACCTCTATCGGAGACTATTGGGATGATGAAATAGTAGGACACATCGCAGATGTGTTACATGACTATCAGGACCTATTTCCCACTAAGTTCATAGAGATGAAGGGAATAGTAGGAGATTTGGGAATAATGCGGATACCATTGAAAGAGGATGCTAGGCCAGTTAAGCAGCGTCCATACAGATTGAATCATCGCTATAAAGAAAAAGTTAAGGATGAAATTGATAAGATGCTAGCAGCATGCATCATTGAACCTGTAGAAGAGAGCGAATGGGTTAGTCCCATGGTTGTGCAGGAAAAGAAAACCAAAGGAGAAATCAGGATTTGTGTCGATTTGCGCAAACTCAACGATGCATCGCTTCATGACCCATTTTCAACGCTTTTTACTGATGAAGTTTTAGACAATGTGGGAGGACAGGAGGTATACTCCTTCACTGATGGATTTTTAGGCTATCACCAGATCAGAATCCATCCAGAGGATCGACATAAGACCACCTTTGCGATAGAATGGGGCTCATTCCAGTATACGGTAATGCCCTTTGGTCTTAAAAATGCACCAGCTATCTTTTCTAGAGTAGTAGTTGCTGTATTTAAGGAATACATGCATAAATTCTTAGAAGTCTATTTTGATGATTGGACTATATTCGGATTAATCGACAAGCATATAGGAGATTTAAGGCTCATGTTAGAGAAATGTAGGCGATATCAGATTTCTCTTAACTTGAAGAAATGTATATTCTGTGCGCCATTTGGTATTTAGTTGGGTCATATTGTTTGTAGACAAGGCTTGATGGTAGATCCTGCAAATATTGCCATCATTGTTAATCTTCCAGCACCCAATTCAGTCAAGCAATTGAGGACAGTGCTCGGTCATATCGAGTACTATACAAAATTCATCAAAGGCTATGCAAAGATCACATCACCTATGGAAAATCTGTTAAAGAAAGAAGTGAAATTCCTATGGAATGAGGAATGCCAGCAAAGTTTAGACACTCTTAAAGAGAAAATGGTTACAACACCCATCTTAGTATTCCCATATTGGAACAAGTCATTTCATGTACATGTGGATGCATCTGGCATCGCACTGGGGATCGTCTTAACCCAGCCAGGAGAAAGAGGTATCGATCACCCTATTGCGTACTCAAGCAGGAAGCTATCTACTGCAGAAAAGAACTACACCACTACAGAAAGAGAAGGATTAGCTATGGTGTATGCTCTACAGAAGTTCAGGCACTACTTGTTGGGTGCCCCATTCAAGATGTTCACTGACCATTCCGCTTTAAAGTACTTGGTCAATAAACCAGTATTAGGAGGAAGGATCTGTAGATGGTTACTCTTATTTCAGGAGTATGATTTTGAAATTATTGTAAAACCAGGAAAATTAAATGCCAGACCTAATCACCTGTTACGGATAGATTCAGGCGAAGAACCAAGTAATTTAGAGGACAATTTGCCAGATGCGCAATTGTTTTCTATCCAAATCGTAGATGAGTATTACGCTGATATTATTCACTTTCTCACTACAGGGTGGGCACCTGTTGAGTTTACTAAGCAGCAAAAGAAACAGTTAGTTGTGAAAGCAGCAGATTTCACTTTGATTGCAGGACATTTATATAAGTTAGGTCCAGATGAAGTCTTGCGTAGATGTGTTATGCCGCACGAGAAAGAGGCCATTATCAGAGAAGCACATTCAGGTGCCGTAGGAGGTCATTTCCCAAGAAAGCCGATTGCTCAGAAAATCCTAGCTGCAGGATTATGGTGGCCTACTTTGTATAAAGACACTAAGGAGTTTTGCAGATGCTGTGATATCTGCCAGAGGGTAGAAAAACCTTCATGGAGAGATGAAATGCCGTTGTGACCACAGATTACGTTGCGGGCATTTAACAAGTGGGCTATATATTTCGTGGGTCCTATCAACCCACCCGGGAAACGAACTGGTGCGAGATACATCATCACAGGAACAGAATACCTCACCAGGTGGGCAGAGGCAAAAGCAGTAAGGAATTGTGATGCTGCCACAGCTACACAGTTCATTTTTGAAAACATCATAAGTAGATTTGGATGTCCAGTAATCTTGATGAGTGATCAAGGCACACATTTTCTGAACCGCACTATTGAGGCCTTGACGGAGGAATTTCAGATTTAGCACCATAAGAGCACTCCCTACCATCCTCAAGCTAATGGTACGATGGAGGCCTTTAACAAGATTCTAGAAAACGCTCTTACTAAGATCTGTAATAGCCAAAGAAATGATTGGGACCTCAGGGTTAATGCTGTATTATGGGCTTATAGGACTACATGCAAGAAACTTACAGGACACACACCTTTTAGCTTGGTGTATGGAAAATAGGTTTTTATGCCTATGGAATATATTATTCCCAGTTTAAGAGTTGCTCAAATTACCAGGATGGCTGATACAGACACAATGAATGAAAGACTAGCGTAGCTGCTTGCCTCAGAAGAAGACAGATTCATCACAGGATTTCATCAGAAAGTGCAGAAGGCACGAGAGAAAGCTTGGCATGACAGGCACATCAAAAGCAAGATTTTTTCAGATAGGAGACTTAGTGCTCCTCTATGACTGTAAGTTTGTTAAGTTTCCAGGGAAATTCAAGACGCATTGGTTAGGGCCATACCAGGTTCAGCAAGTTACAAATGGAGGTGTCGTTCAGCTCAGCAAACTGAATGGGGAGCTTCTTCCCACTTTGATTAATGGTAGTAGACTTAAGCTTTATAGTGATAGCCACTCCACCTCCTAGCCCTAACTCAGACAGATTTGAAAGTGCAGATGTCCAGTGTAGTTGAAAGGAGGCATCACACCGGTAATTAGTCTACATCCTAAAAAAAAAAAAGTTCTAAGTATGAGGAATCGCATTAGAAAAGTGTATGTTGCACAAATTATAGGATGCTTGCAGAGTTTTTGAACGTTGCAGCGTTCATGACGACACTTTGGTTCAAGACGAGGTGGTGTGGAATCGCAGCGATGTGATGTCCCCCGTGCCACGTAGATCATTTTGAAAAGGGACAGAGGGCTAGTCACTTCGCCTTCTGACAAGTAGTTAATCCAGATACAACAGCTATACATTGCCCTAGATTTGGAAATAGTATAATGATTTGTCCAGATTTGATAAATCTTCGACGAGACCGGCGCCTGCACGCAAGTTTTGAGGGAAATTTGATCGGATTTCAGCAATTAATGAGGATCGAAATGACGGGTGTTGTCTTTTCCATGCAATTAATACCACTGACGGGTCTAGCCAAATGATCATTGCTTCAAAGAGTATCACCTTCGTTATAAATACAGAGATCATTCATCCAGAAGGGCTACTTTTGCGATTTCTGAGAGCTATAGAGCAATTTGAAGAGTTTTCCCTGTGAAGAGATACTTCAGTTATAGAGTGTTGGTTTTCCCCAATTTCGCAGCCATTGCCAGTTCAAAGCATTGCACCAAGTGGTTTCTGTTCGAGACGGAACCTTTAGAAGACATCGTGCAAAGATTCCAGCGTGGTGGCCTTGTTTCCGCTATGACGACGCCGCCCAGGGTTGTGAAATTAGGTACATCACAGGTCAGACAGCCGCCAAGGATGAGGAGTCAAGCTCAGATAGTAGAAGAGTCCAGCCCAAAATAGAGAAGAAGAAAAGTGAGAAAAAATAGATCTAAGAGAAGGGCTCCCGGCTGTGCCCGTGCAGTTCCCAGAAGATCTCATGGAAAGAAAAAAGGACCAAGGAACAAGCATCTGAGACTCAGAAAAAAAAAAGGAAATGGGAAAGGAACGAAGCAGAGATGTTGAAAATGAGAGAGATACAAAAATGTCCAAGAAGGCAGTTACATTAAAACTGGAAAAGGACATGTCTCCTCATGGAATTTTTACCACTTTCCCTATATTCAGAATGATGATGGCTTGGATGAGTCTGTTCGAACAAGCGCTCCAGTAGAATTTGAGGTGAATGGTACGAAACTGACCAAGGTAGCAGGAGATGAGGTCGTTGAAACAAATTTAGTAGCTTATAAAGGGTCCGCCATTCATTTCTGGAGCTTCACTTAAGGAAAGTGTTGACACTATTTTAGAGAAAAGGCACAAGAGTGTGTCGCAGTTATGGATAAAGAAGTCGTAGAAATTCGGGAGAGACTTACAAGGACTTCACAGGAGCCAAGGAGAAGCTACAACAAGAGAAACCAGCTGTTAGTGGCTCAGGGACGAGCCACAAATAAGTGTTAGGGGACTGTTGGAGCAGGGCCCCGCAGCTATAGGAAAAGCTGCTATATCAAAAGAAGAGAGTCAAAGGAAACAATACCTGAGCGGCCGAGAAGAGAGAACTCAACCACTGCACTTAAGGCAGCGACGAAGATAGGAGGGATCAGCTACCCTCATAAAGGAAAAGGACCAATGGGCCGAGGTATTGAAGACAAAGGACAAAAGGGAAGTGACTGAGGAAGCGGTGCCCATACCCATGATCAGCGCCGGGAAGCGTGGAAGACTGCAGAAAGTTGTGGTGTGACGAAAAGCGGCAGTTCAAGTACAGATAAGCCGACTGTCACAGTTAGGGTTTTTGGGTTACTGTTGGGAAAGGCCCACAGTGTTGTAACAGGGTGAGACCTTCGGGATGCCTATATAAGCATGTATTTTGTATTGTAAAAGGTTAGACAGTTGGTCAGTTAGTTAGACATTTAGAAAGTAGAGAGAAGGAGAGCTAGCCAAACATTCAGATAGACAATTAGCTAGTAGTCAGTTAGCTATTCTTCGAGTCGAGCTCTGGTTCTGCTATTCAGTCTGTAGTTATCTTACTGTAACCAGTAGCTGGATCCTTGAGCATGAATGTAACAATCCACAGGGATTGAGAGAGAGAGAGAGGAAGAGTATATTGTAAGAAGGCAATATAAGAGGAGAAGAGATCTAAGAGGGAAGGGCTCCCGGTTGTGTGTGTGGAGTTTCCCAGAAGATCTCAAGCTGCATAATAGGTTGCAGTGAAACTGTGTTTACTCTCTCAAGATATAATATAAAAACCAGTTCCCGTGGACGTAGCTTCCCCCCTGGAAGTGAACCACGTAAAACCCGTGTGTTGTGTGACTGTTCATGTGATTGTGCCTTAATTAGTTGCTATCTGTTATCTGTTACATGAATGTTGCTTATCAGTTGATGAAGGTATGTATGTTATGCTTCAGTTTATAGCACATAGAAGGTTAAACGCAAGTTGAATGTATCAAGTAGCCTGTATATGAGTTTATCAGTGCTTGATTCATGATAGTTGACATTTACAGCATTAAGTGACTCCGGTATATGAGTTCCGCGAGTTCAGTATAGTTGATGTTAGCGTGTTAAATGGTAGAGTTTAAATGAAGTGGTTTAACACCCTTGTGAAGGCTAACAGAGTTATTAGACCCAGGAAGGAGGTTGTAGGACCTTGAGAGTTGATACACATATGAACCTCATTATAGGACATATTATAGCATATAAAGGCAATATCGCATCGTCTGAGGAGCTGCGGTGTGAGATATCGTAGGGAAGGAGCTGAGCAGAAGAGTGAGTTTGTGCATCGCCATAGAAGCTACGATGTGATAAGAGTCTGCTCCCTACCAGTGCCAGCTAGAAGGAGAGATCTCCCTCGCAGAGATCCCACTGGCTAAGAAGAGTCACGAGACCCTAGGATGCTACAGAACTTGGTTGAAGACACCTGAGTCTTCAGCCACCCCATCTAAGATCACTTCGGGTGAGACTTCAGGCCGTTCTGCGGTCTATTGCCGAAAGGGCCAGTGAGCTAGGGATATTGTTGGTACAGTAAAGTAAACCTTTGTCTGCCCAATCAAACCAATAATATATATATAAGTTTATTTCCTCCATCATCAACTAGGGATGTTATCCGTATAGTAGAGTTGTGTAGTATTACTCAATAATAACGACAAAGTGTTGTTTCTTAATAACTTGTATGCACCCAATAATGTTGATGCTAGGGATAAGTTGGGACTACTTCATTGAATTTTTATCAACAACTCACTATCTATATGGAGATTTTAATAATTTGGACTCTTACGATATAAAAAATTGAAGTTAACATAGTGTACATGCCTTGAAGGGATCACATAACTTGAAATGGCCCCAAGAATAGGATTGATGTCTATGACCTAAACAAATATCAAAGATTCAACTCCTGAAATATATCTCTCATGTGGTTAAATTGTAGAGTTGGCACTGATCTAGTCATGAAATGGATTAATAATCTCATGTTGTCTTAACATAATATTTTTTTATTGAACTTTGAATGTGGAAAACTAGTTAATGTGTTGGGAGAGGCTACTCTTTAATGATATTATCCCACATTTATTGGGCTCTTGACAAATCAAAATTACCTAGATCAATATATATAATCAATATCTCTCATCTCTGGAACCCACTTTATATCCATGGAATCTTACGAATTTGGAACTTGTTTTGTCTACCTAGAGGAGGTAATGGGTGATTAGAATGGTGGGAAAATAAATCCAATTATGACATTCTTGTGAGGGTTTGGCTAATAAATAGTAGTTGTTCAATGATGTCGCCCAAAAGGACATAAGAAAGAGTTTGAAAAATCCTTATTCCTCCAAATCACCATATGATTTCTCTCTCCAATATCATGTTGAGAAATTTTCCCACTTTATGAAGATATGTGAAATTCAAAAGGATAGATCTTAACCTGATACCCTACTTCTAGTGCATATGATTACTTTTCCATGCACAATCATATATGGTTTACAATTGATACTTGAACGGTTCTTATTTCCCAATTCTTAGAGGTATACCATCGAAATACTCCATGTCTACATGGCATGGTTATACCAGATAAAATGGGAACTAGTTGCTTTTGATTAATTGCCTGAAAGTATAGATGGGATAACTTCTCTAATTTTCTTTCATTGGCTCAAAATGAAGAATCAAACTACAAAGGAATTTTTTTTAACTCAAACTATTAAACAAAAATTCTTAGAATATTCATACTTTAGAAATAGCTTTTAATAGGGTCACCCACCCAAAGGAAATAGAGAAAAAATTTGTCGCTCATTTCTATTGAATTTTCCAATCCCAGGGAATATTGGATGCATATAGGTTTTCCATGCATGTGTGCATTGTAACACCCCCATTTTGAGCGCTGCAATGCATTGGATTGATATATAAATATTGTAAATATGCGATGTATGATTCCTAGTGTGGAGCTCAATCCCAAGCCCGTACTAGAGAATGTTCATCTTAACAATGATAGTGTTTTATATTTTATGGACATGTTCTAGCTAGCCATGGAAAAATGTAAATAGAATTCTGTGAGTTGGCTATGGAAGCAACTAAAATGATGGGTTGTGGTTATCCACTAGGGAGAGGAGAGGGGGGTATGGGATTAAATACCTTGGTTTCAAAGTATAATCTTAAGAACCCGTGTGCCCTAAATGGTAAAAAACTACCCAAGTGGACTTCCTTACTGATGTTTAATTATGTTACAAGAAGACTGTTGAGGAATCAATTCATGAATTTAATGGAGCATGAGAAGAGTCCAGAAATTCATATGGGTGAGTATGGGCTCAATTTGGTTACCCAAAAGGTGATTTCCCTCATGGAGATTTGTTTCCCTTCATTCCCATTCTACGTTTGGGAAACCAAAATCCAATTTTCAGCAAGCAATCCATTTCCAGCAATGAAAATAACAAAAGTTGTAACTAGATAAAAAGTCATGTTTTAGAGTGTCAAAAATATTGGCCATAAATTCTTGTGGGTTGTGAAATCTAGTGGGAAACCCATATATGTCAACACTGGGGTGATTTTGAGAATGTTAAAGACCTAATAAACTATGAGAAATCCAAAATTTGGAAGCATGGAAATTGAATCTCATGGTTGAATATTATTGTGGCTTGGAATCATAAATCTAAGAGAAAAACGAAGTTAGAGAGAGACCAAAGTTTCGAATGGATTGACAAACCCAATGAAGGAAAGAAATCTCTAAATTTTTAGCAGCTTGGACATTTCTATTCCTGCCATAAATAGCATTAAAGGGAAGGGGAACCCGAGGGACTGTGTAGCAAAGAAGGGGACCTTCATTGTGTTGGGTTTGGTAGGTAATGTCGGTGCCAATGTGGCTAAAGCTAATTGAGATGCCTATATCTCTATAGTTAAGCTTACTAGCTTATCATTATCCTTCCTTGTCTCTTTGCATGCTTGATAAACCCAGTTGTGTTTTTTCTTAGCATTAGTGTGTGTGCCTATGGTCATCTTTGATCTTGTGTAGTTCCTCCTTAGTGGATAGATATCCCAACTTGGGGGTGGCCTCTTAGTAGAGAGAGAAAGTGCTAGGCAGAGTCCCTATGGTTGGGTGGAACGTTTCTCTTCCTTAGCTGGTTGCTTGGGCAACTTCATTGAAAATATAAGTGTTTACTTATGAATTTACTATTTTTCTTGAATGTGTATGATTATTATTATTATGCTTATAAAGAATATGTTGGTATATGCATGTTGTGTGTGTGGAATGAATTTATTTTATTATGCACATGCACACACATTTACATGTTTATGAATTTTGTAATTTTTCCATGGGGTCAAGATTTAGAAACCCATAAATCATTCATATTCCCATCCATTGCTTGGACTGATGGAAAAGGACTTGATTAAGTTGTATCAAAGCAAAAGGTTGCAGCACTAGGGCTATTTGGGAAAAAATAGACACTTATAGGTAGAAAATCATAAACACACGGGAAGTGTTGATAAACTTTTTGTAATAATCATGGGTTTATATTAACAACTGTGCTTTAATATCTTAGGAATTGAGCATGTGGTTCTACCAGTGGGAATAACATATTGAATTAAGGAAGTTGGATAAATTTATAATCTACATATCTATTACCAAGAAAATGAAATCATGATCAGCCGATATGATTCACAATGCACCCTCAATATGGATGTTGGATAATGGTGGGCAGGAAAGCCATTGATAAGAGACTGTTTATCCAATTGTTCAATTTTAACTAGAAACGAATCCAAAAACAACCTTTCCAAAACTACATTCTTGGTTAGTCATTACCACAAATTGGAAATCTGAGGTGGACCTCACCCGTGGCATGTGGGAGAAAGGGGTATAGCATGGAGAAACCGTGCAAGAAGGATGTGCAGATAGCTAGTGCCCATAATTAGTAGGATCCATAGAGTGGATACTATGGGGGTACCACAGAAAATTATTTGATGATCCATAAAAAAAGGTCAGCAGCACGTCAGTGGATGCAACTATGAATAGCTTACGGGAATTATAGAGATAAGTTCCTGGAAGTATCGTGGAGAACAAGTATGTGGGTGAGGTATAGTTCATCTAGGGGGTGTAGCCAACAAGAGTGGTGTATGGATGTTGTGGAGAAAATTTTATGGGTTCCACAAAGTACAATTCTGTGGCGGTCATGGTCGTGCACACTTGGGGTTACAAAAATGTTCCCCGAGGATTAGGCCGCAGAGAGATGTGCACGGTATTCATCGATGCTTATCCTTGGGGATGAAAATTTAGCCCCAAAAAAATAATTCTGTAGGGTATTAGTGATTCCACTTCGGAATTCCATTGCGGGGTTTTGCCATGATTTATTTATGGAAAAGGATGACAAGAAATGTCCAATCTAGTGGTGGCAATTTAGAAAAGAAAAAGAGAATTTGGAACCCAAAATTTGTTTTGGAAATAACAAGAGAAGTTTAGATCAGAATTTGATGAGGCTTGCATTGTTTCAATGTCATTAATGAAGGTCACATAAGTAACACTGAGAGGGTGGAGCCAACTCTACTAGGATTTGATAGAAAATTCAAAATATTGACTTTTAAATATCGGTATAGAAATATGATGGGGGCTTGATTTGGGACAAAGCTATTCTATGTATTCGTAGGTCAAGCATGCAGATAGCTCTAAAAACTTGGATAAAAATTAAAAAAGGTGTGGATTCGATGTGTTAAAGAAGGACAACATGCACTATTCTGGACCACTCTTTGGGGATTTTGAAAAGCTTGCAAAAGATAAAAGTGACCCTAGATGTTGAAACCATAATTGTTTTGAAATCCATATTTTACCAACTCATTAAAATATAAATATTTTTTTAGAAAAAGTTTTTCTAGAAATGCCTAGTTTGGGATATAGCTAGTTTTGGTAAAATTCCCAAGTCTGAGAAAAGTACAAAATTCAAAAGTAGTCAATCCAATAATTTTATAGAAGTTGGTTGGAGCATTATATTAGAGATATGAAAGCTCTTGAGTGATGATCTTGTTATATGTACTAACATCTCCCAGTAGAAAATTAGTCGTAACTATTGCTAGATTTCCTTCTATAAGTGGCTAAAGTTCACCTCCGAAGCTAATTGCACCTGTAGAAATAGTGCAGAATTGGGCGAAAATCAACATTTTTTGCATGATGTAACTTTCATATTCGAGATCATAGTGAAGAATGAATATAGGAATTGGAAACATTATCCAGATGGGAAAAGTGGTGCATAGACATATTATGAAATATGAATCCGTGTCTCTCAGATTCGAACAAAAAAGTAACTATAACTTTAATTTTACAAAATTTGTAAATAGGGGGTAGTTTCTATAATTCTTAATGGAACACAAAAGGGCATAATAAACTTACGAATTATTCCTTGAGACTAACTCTATTAAAATAAAAAATTTAAGTGTCATTGCATATATTGCTAAGATATCTAATAAATACCTTTATGATGCACAATTCTTGCAGTTGACAATCTGTGAACAATTGTAGCATATGGCAGCATGTGGGGGGGGGGGGGGGGGGGGGGGGAGGTCTCCAAAATCAAATGGAAACCATGATTGATTCCCATTACCCCTATGAACATGATGAGGTTGTCCTAGGTGAAGATATGTAATAGGGAAATGCTGAGATAGAATCCAATGAGAGGAGAGAGTATATCACTCCCAAAAATTTGGTTGAAATATTGAGAAGTTTCAATGAGAGGTTGATTAAGGCTCAAAAAGAGAAGAGCCAGATTAATGATGCCATCATTCAAATCCTCATTGATATTGAATAGAGGGATCATATTAGATCTAATCCAAGCAATGTTGGTCATGAAATAAGAAGTTCATCCAACATGGAAAGGAAATCCAAATGGAAAATTTGATTAAAGGAAAAGTGGATTCAAACTCCAACATTTAGAAATAATCCAAGAAATCTCCAATGAGGTCAACAATCATGAAGTGGAATTAAGCCAGTGGTATCAAAAGAAAGAGGACCAAAATGATCACTTCAATGTTGAGAATGTGGAGAAAACCACATGCTTAAAGATTGTCTGCATCGAAGAGAGAACCCCCAAGGTTTGCATAACTTAGAAGAAGCTGTTACAATGGAGGATATGGAAAGGGGAGGATATGGAGAGGGAAAATCATGAATTCATGCAATGTTGGATAACAATTAGAAAGACCATCAATCAGCAGTAGTGGAAGTTGAAGGTAATATTGCTAAGAAATATATTTTTGTTTTGATTAATCCATGATCTACTCATAGTTATGTTACTCCAAAAGTGGTTGAAAGTTGTTCACTTGGAAAAATGAAGCATAATAAGTCTTATTTAGTTTAGCTAGACAAAGGAACAAAAATAAAAGTGAGTGAAGTAGTAATTGAGTTCCTCATAGAGTTGAATGGATCCCTTAGAAAAGTAGATTTGAATGTCCTTCCATTAGGATCATATGGCACTCTTATTGGTATGGATTGGTTGGAAAAGCATAGAGCTACGGTATATTTCTATGAAAAAGGTCCTTCAACGCATTGATGAATAAAAGGGAATTCCAAGAGCGGTGAAGGGGATTCCCAAGCAAGTTTTAGTAAGGAATATTTCATCCTTGAAATTAAGAAATTTTTACAAAAAAAATTATCAGCTATATGTAGTCCATATATCAAATTCATCAGAGGACAAAAGTAAAAGGATAGAAGATTATCGGTTTTTTCAAGAGTTCAAGGATGTATTTCTAGATGAAGTGTCAGGACTACCACTAAAAAGGGAAATTGAATTTACATTCAATATTATTCCAGGGGCATCCCTAATTTCCAAAGCTCCTTATAGAATGAGCATGTCAGAATTGGTGGAGTAAAAAATGAAACTACAAGAGTTAATAACAAAAAGTATATCATACCAAGTGTGTTTCCTTAGGGGGAATAGACGCTAATTATCAAGAATAAATATGATAATTTAAGGCTATGTATTGATTACGAGAAGCTAAACAAAGGGACAGTCAAGAATAAGTACCTTTTCCCTAGAATTAATGATTTGTTTGATCAACAGAAGGGAACTAAAGTATTTTCAGAGTTTAACTTGAGATTCGGTTATCATCAAGTTATAATAAAGGAATTATACATTTACAAGGCTACTTTCCAGTCAAGATATGGCCATTATGAGTTCCAATTGCTACTATTTGGTCTTACCAATGAACCCACCACATTCATGTGTCTTATGAATAGTTTTTTTAGCAAGTATTTGTATAAGTTTGTGTTAGTGTTCTTAGATGACATCACTACAACAAAAACTGGATTTAGCATCTCTTTTTGCATCCTTTTTTGCGTCTAGACCATCTTTCAGTGTATTTTTCTTCATTTTTTTGACAAAATGGCACAATTTCACGGGTCGGTGCTATTTTAGGCGTTTTTTGCGTCCTTTTTCTAAATCTGGCGCAAATTGTGGCGTAATTTGCACCAGGTTTTGCACCTAGTTATGCACCAAGTTTTGCTTTAGGTTTTGCGACATGTTTTGAGCATAGTTTTGCACCTAATTTTGCACCTAGTTTGTACATCTACTCTTGTTGCGCCCCCTTTAACGCCCATGTTTGCCTCAACTTTTACGTCCTTGTTTTCATCCACTTTTGCATCCTTTTTTACATCCACTTTTGCATCCACTTCTGCTTCTTTTTTTGCATCCCTTCATGCGCCAAGTTTTGCATCAAAGTTTACATCCTGTTTTGAGTCTATTTTTGCATCTATTTTTGTTTCAGCTATTTTTGCATCCACTTTTGCATCCATTTTTTCGTCCACTTTTGCACCCATGTTTTCATCCCTTTTTGCATCCCATTTTGCATCTATGTTTACATCTTTTTTTGCATCTACTATTGCATCCACATTTGCATCCACTTTTTTCGCGTCCCAATTCCCACCCATTTTTGCGCTTACTTTTACACCCACTTTTGCTTCAACTTTTTCATCCACGTTTGCATCTTTTTTTGCATCCAATTTTACATCAGTTATTGCATCCCTTTTTGCATCCTTTTTTGCATCCACTTTTGCATCAGGTTTTGCGTTGGGTGTTACGCCTACTTTTGCATCTAGTTTTGCATCTACTTTTGTTGCATCCACTTTCGCATCCAATTTTGTATCCAATTTTACATCAATGGTTGTATCCATTTTTGCACCACTTT